>JAEIFT010000758.1:0-92602 GCA_018904225.1 Lordiphosa mommai
GATGTACAATGCCCAGCCCATAATCTGCCTCATGAAGGGGTATTATGAATTTTTGCAAATGTATGTAACAGACAGATGAAAACATTTTTCACCCTATGAAGTATATATATATTTTAATCATCATCAACAGCTGAGTTAATACAGCCATGCTCTCATGTTAGTATATAGTCGGCTATCTCAGAGACTATAAGATAACATTGTTTTATATTTTGAAAGTTGCCCCCTCCTCCTCTTTCCACAAACATCTACATACTGTCTGAGGTGCAATTTTAATGTATGAACCTTGTGACTTAAGATATATTGTTAATGAATATATTTTTATAATATATCTAACTTTTCGCAAAAACCCAATAGGATCAGACAAAAACATCGAAGTTATGCTTAAACAATTTTGTTAGTTGTTCAGCATGGGTTAGAAGTTAGGCGTGTGAATCTGTGTATGTGTGCTCTCAAATTATACGTAGGTTGCTATATATATTTCTGGCCTAATAATGAAAACGCGAATATTTATGATCAAAAATGGTTTTATTGTTTTTCAAAGTATTCTCCAGCAAAATTTATACACTTTTGCATGCGCTCAAACCAATTGTCGAAGCACTTTTTCCACTCCGATTGAGACACCTCCAAAACATGGTTTTTGAACTCTTCAACAGCATCTTCTGGCGATGAAAATCGTTGACCACGATGTGCGGGAATAAAAAGAAGTCATTGGGTGCCAAGTCTGGGCTGTACGGCGGATGACCCACAATTCGACGTTTTGGGTCAAAAAGGCGCTGATGTGAGAGCTCGCATTGTCATGGTGCACAATGATCTGTCTTCTCTTGTTCGTTTTTCGAATTTCTCCGAAGACTTCAGGCAAACAAATTGTGGTGTACCACTCAGAATTGACCGTCCTACGTTGCTCAAGCGGAACAGTCGCCACATGACCAGTTTTACCGAAGAAACAGGCGACCATTTGCTTCGAAGTGCTTCTTCCACGAACGACTTTCGTTGGATTTGGCTCGTCTTCGAAGACCCACACGGTCGATTGCTGTTTTGTTTCGGGCTCATAACATAGATCCATGATTCGTCACCTGTGACGATCTTATAAACGTCTTTTGAAACACCGCGATTATATTTTTTCAAAATTTCTTTGCACCAATCCACACGAGCCTTTTTTTGAGCGATTGTCGAATTGTCAACGAGAACAAACTTTTTTACGCCCAGGTGTTCATGCAATATCGAATGTATGCTGGTGGAAGAAATGCCCAAGGATGCCTCTATCTCACGGTATGTCACATGACGATCTTGCATTATCAGTTCACGCACAGCATCAATGTTTTCTGGCACAACGACTGTTTTTGGACGACCTTCGTCTTCGAGCGAGCGTCGCCCGCGATTGAATTCATTAAACCAATTTTTCACAGTGCTATAGGATGGTGCTTCATCGCCATACAAAGATTTAAGTTCATCGTTGCACTCTTGTCGTGATAATCCACGTCGAAAGTTGTGAAAAATGATTGCACGAAAATTTTCACGAGTTAATTCCATTTTTCTGCCGGGGTAAGTTTTTGATTAATCGTTAATCGATATCAAACGTGGTCACACATGAAAGAGTTGTATGGAGCTTTTATCGATAAAAGTCCAAACTTTTTTGGGAAAAGGCCAATTGGTCCTAAAATGGCTAGAAGTGACCTAGGCCAGAAACTTAAATAGCAACCCACGTATTACCCAGTTCCCTATATTCTCCAGACATTGCTCCTTTCGCCTACTACTTCTGGCTCATGGCTCGGCTGAGCAGTATCTCTTTACTAACAAAAAATACAAAAATTGGTTGGATTCTTTCAATTCCTCAAAAAACAAGAAATTTATTGAACGCGGTAACAGTTTCAACTTAGATCAAGCTCTTGCACTTGATTCCAGTACAACACACTTAATACTTTTGCTGAGTGTACAAATAAAGTTCAATATTCATGACTTTGAAAGAGAGAGAGTGAGATAGAGTGAGACAGAGCGACTTATTAGTGCCATGTTTCATAAGCGTATTTTCGAAAATATAAAGCACTTGAAAAGCGCCAAAGCAAATGAGGTAAAGTGCATAAAAATGCAGACCGACTTGCTGGCGTCGTCGGTAACTTGGCCAAGTTTTTTGTTGTTTTTTGTTGGTTTTTTTTGTGTTCGGACTGCAGAGTCTGCAGAATTTTTGCCTGGCGTCAGATTGTCGCAGTTGCCTTTAAAAAAGGAGGGTTTCCAAGCCCCTGCGCACACCTACACAGTCAGCAGAAATATATTTTTGGTATGCCGGCCACATGGCGTATACTTTATTGAATGGGTTGCAACGGCAACGTCTGGCCATAAAGAGATAGCAACACTCATAACTTTAAAGTTCGAAAACTAATTATGCCTATGGCACCGGACACACCGGAGACCGAATTTTGCTGCATTCTCATAAATTATGCTTCAGCCCCTCCCACCCCAACCCCAACCCCTTCGCCTGTTCGCCTAATTTGCTTGTGCATTTGGCTGCATTTTATAGCTAATGGTTTTTGAATAACAAGGCAGTTAAATTGTCTGCCAGCTTAAGTGCCGCATTAAATACATAGCCCTAACATCCAGTTCCATCCCTCATCCAGAGGTCCACATCACCATGACAATAAAGGCAATTGACGAGCCAGGCAAATGTCGAAAATAATGATTAACGAGCAGGAGCAAACTCAAGGAGAAATGGAAATGGAGATAGATGCGCAGGGCAATGGGCAGGAACACAGACAGATATTTCTGTGAAGCATCATCAATGATTTAAATTAATCGTCGTAACACACGCAAATCTCGCACATGACAACCAAACCGAACGACAACAAAAGAAGCGGGCGGATCTCAGGCTCCTCCTCCTCCTTCTCCTCTGCACAAACGGATATGAAGTCGAAATCACCATATCAGACCAAATTACAAGCGCAAACATAAAATGGCTCAAGCCAAATGACTAAACGAAGTGGCTGGCAGCGCGGCACTTGATGGCATTTTCCTGCACAAGGCCAGGATGAGTGGAAACGCAGGCGTGGAATCAACTTAAAAGGCAGCCGAGGCCAAATTAAAACGAAACGTTGCGATGGCAATGAAGATGAAGATAAGAATGAGGGAATGGGAATATCTTTGCATTGACGCAAGTCACAGACAGAGGCAACCAATCAAGGCGCATAACATGTGAAGTGGGCAAAGGAAGCTGGAGTGGCCCGTCTGTCTGTCTGTCGCTGAGCTATTTTGACAGATTAACTCACGCGTGCGGCAACATCCACGCATGCCACTCCCACCGACACGCCCACATCTCCATACACTCGTCTGTCAATCGGCCAGTTTGACAAACAACCAAGTCGAAACTGGACAGTGGCAGACCAACTGAATTTCCCGGCCTGAGCCACAGAAATCACGCATAAAAATACAAACTGCAAATAGCACCAGATAAACAGAAATGAAAATTGGTTTATGCATACCCTTTCCAGCAGTGACAAATGAAATTATGACACATCTCATCAGCCCCCAAATTTGGACAAGTCGCTGACCCAAATAGCTGCTAAATAGAGCAACTTTATGAGGCTGAATTATACAAATTGGGTTATCTAAGCTTATTCTTAAACATTTTCTTTCAGCTGATTGGTAACCGAGTTGCCAGAGAAGAACCACAAAATTTTGAAACTTTACAAAAATTAGGCAATTTGAGACCCTTTAATTTGAAAGGGCTTCAAGCCGCAAAGTTCTCGTGATGGAGATTCGCAAAAAGCTTGCTGAAATAATGCAAACCCAGCATTGTGTCTTTTTTTAGTGATTGTCAAAAAAAATAAAGACTTTGTTTTGTATTATGACTTAAAGCAGTGGTCGGCAAAAAAGCTGAAACGTCTGCAGAAGTTAATTCGCTGCAAAAGTAAGTATTTGTGATTTAAGCTAGAGAAAGTCGGTAGACAGCCCACTGTAATATACTCTGTACCTGTTTGTATATTACTAATAACTTTAAAGTGTGGGGTCACACAAACTTGCAAAGTGCTGCCCATCGCGGTTACGGGCAGTGCCCCCAGCGTAATTTTGATTTACTTAAAATTCGAATATCGTTCATCTGATCTGGAAACGGTGTATGGTGGATCGATAAGTAATAATGACGATTAAAATATATCCCCTAAAAAGGTTCAAACAATCTGTCTTTAAAATTATGGAAGATATTCGATTTTGTTCAAATTGTGATGGCAACTCTGCCATCGTTCATCTGATCGGAAAACAATGTATGGGGGCTCGATAGTAGTGACGAGTGTATATGTCTAGAAGGTTCGAGCAACCTAACCCAATTGCAGGGATATTTGAGGTGTTTTTCAAATTGCGGGGTGGCAACTCTACTAGCGTTCAGCTGATTGGCGATGTATGGGGCTCGTAGGTAATATTGGTATCTGAGGTTCAAGTAACCCTAACTCCGATTTGGGGTGTTTTATTGGGGGTGGCAGCTCTACTATCGTTCATCTGATTGAAAAACGATGTATGCGGCTCCATAGGTAGTGATAATATATGTCTAGAAGGTTCAAACTACCTAACTCCAAAATTGTGGAAGATATTAAGTTTTTTTAATTTGCAGGGGAGGCAAAAAAAAAAACTTGATCTGCCTGCTATAAGAAATATATGTTCCATACACCTCAAATCTCTATCTCGTACCATCTCTGAGATCTCAGCGTTCATACGGACAGACGGACATGTCTATATCGACTCGGCTGTTGATGCTGATCAAGAATATATATACTTTATAGGGTCGGAGGTGCTTCCTTCTGGCTGTTACATACATTTGCACAAACCCAATATACTCTTTGTACCTTCGGTACAGAGTATAAAAATTACTTGAGGAATTATTCCTTGCCTCATTCCTTTATTGGGTACTGAGAAGGCCAAGTAATTCACACAAGCAATTTCCAGAGTTGCCATATCATTCGATGGTGTGGATTGTATTGAACAGCTGATATTTCTTTAGAAATTATTGTGCAGATATTTATTACTTGTGTCTGTTTTCAACTTTAAATTGAGCGCCAACCCAAAATTGACTGAAAAATTTTGCTTTGATTGATAAATTTAAACCCAAAAATATTATGTCCCATAACAAATGGCATTTGATATAAGTTTGCTTATGCATATCAAAATTGTTTTCGACGCTCTCGTGGATAGCATAGTCATAATGCATTTCTTGTTGTTGAAAAGCAAGGTAGAGAAGTTCCAAAAACAAAACACATGTGTTTAAGTAGTGTGACCAGCCCCAAAATAACTGAAAAATACCTTGAAATTATAATTTTGGCGTAATTTCTGTTCAATCTGGTCACGCTGTGTTTTACAATCCACACAAGGAATATCTTGCAAATTCCTTAAAGGAAAATTCGAACGCCCTCAGTACCTAGCTTTAACAGAGAATAGTCTTCAACACAGATGAACCTATGAGCTGAAAAGTGCACACGTTGGCGAGCGAGCATACAATTGAGGGGTCAATCTGAGAACAAAATCTGAGCTTTTGAAAGCGATTTAAGTTTATGTTAACAATTATATTCTCTGTTGCCAGTGGCAACTTCTCTGCTTCCATTGCCGTCCCCTTGCTTAAAATTATGCATTTTCTTACCAAGTTTTAACGGCTAGAGGATAAATTTATGAAGAATCTCTTTCGTTTTTAAGTTTGAAGAAAATTTGGTGGTGTAAATGCGGACTTATTGAATTTGTGTTTGTGGAGAATAGTGCACTCCCTCTTCTTAATCTGCAGGCTGAGTTCACAACTCACTAGCAGCTGTCAGAATATTCTAAGTTTCCAATGATTTCAGGGTGCAGTGTATGCTTTCCAAAGCTCCTAAGTTTTAGGTACTCAAATTTAGGTTCATATCTATATTTTTTCCAGGAGATTCTTATAAGACACGTGACGAGGAAGACACGTATAACGAATTAAAGAATTTTGGAATTCTCATTTAATCCTACATGCGGCCATTTCCTTTTCCCATAACCTAACTAAGTTTTTTCGCTCAGCTAACCTATCAAGACGAGCTCAAGTGAGTTGACCAAATTTTGCTAGAATATAGAACTATTTGATGATTAAATGGAAAGTTCGATATATAGTTAAGTTGGCCTGATCATAATTCTATATTCTACGAAAATCAACAAATACTCTTAACAATACACAAAAAAACGCTTTGTCTGTACAGAATTTAGGTAAACAATTTTTTAATGTTTCTAAATGCGGCTTCCCACTCTTTGTAGGCAAGTCGAACTAAAAGAATATCTTCTATCGCTAATGTTGGTACTTAGAAAAAGAATTTTAAGAAATCAAATTATTGATGTGGATGATATTTAGTTTGTGGTCCTTCGAGCCGGATACTTAGTTAAGTATGTACGCACTTCAAAGTGTTCTGATTTCCTATCGTCTTATTGTGTCAGGTACTAAATCAAATTTGTGCTTTTTTATCAGGCCTGCAGCTCCCCTTTTTTTTTTCTCTCTCGCAATATATTTTTGTTTATAGCCTATGGAGAATGTCCTTCTTCTTTAACAAAGCCATCATACCCTTTTGCAGGGACATTATTAAAACGGGCGCAGGCATTCATTCGTTTGCCGCTGCATGTGTTAAATTTGAGTTTTGATTTACGACCTCAACTTTGTAGTCGGTTGTTGGTTGTTGTTGTATAGGCAATACATTTACCGACTCACTCGCTCACTCACTCGCACACACATGTCCCGTTTTGATAGTGATAAATTGCGCTGTCAGAAGTTGGTAGCTACAATCGCAGTTGTTTTTTTTTTTTTGTCGAGACTCCTCACATCTGCCGGAAAGTGGCAGTGGCAAATGCCACCAGATATCTATGTGAGGCTAACTGGGTTATGAGCCAGCTTCAAGCATTTAATGGCTGTTGACAGTCGTGTCAGAACAAAAAAAAAAAAAAAAAAAAATGGAGAAAATATTAGTATGTGAAGTCTGCTTTTGTTTCAAGCCTTCTTCTTCTTCTTTCTTCTTTTTTATGGCCAACTTCTTGACGGAACTGGCAAGTTATGTGCTCATTTCATTGTGTTGTTACCAGCGGGTTGTACTCAATGGCGCTTATAAATTTGTAATAAAGTTTGCCTTTGTGCTCGAGCCTGGCGTTTGATTTGTGCCTCAGCCAGCCACTTACTTGCATCGAAGCTAATTGTGGACATGAAATATTTAGAGAGCTAAAAATTGCATTTGCAATTGGTGTTTTTTACGCTTGGGCAAACAGTTTCTGCCATTTCGCTGGCAAGGAAGGGTCTATGCATAAATTATGCAAAATGATTTATAAGCTAAAACCGCACAACGTAAAAACTAAACATTGACCGACCGCATAAATTAATTGAATTATGCAAGCAATGTGAGCTCATGGCGCCCTGATGTATGCAACAGCCATTCATTATTATTATGTAAATGCCTCAGTGTGTGTGTGTGTGTGCGTGCGTGCGTGTGTCTGCATGTGTGGGAGTCAATGGCTGGCATTTAATCAGGCGATTTGAACTTTCACTTGATTAGCGCACGGCTTAGTTAACAGATTTATGTGAAGTGCCTGGCTCTTGATCAAAGTTAAAGCTTACTCAAAAAAAAAAAAAAAAATTAAAATCAATTTGCCACGCCACAGACACTGCCACAAAGTGGGCGGGCCACAGTTGCCTTCCTCCGGCTCGTTAAAGTCTATAAAGACTGCTTTTGAAATCAATAAACCACGCGCGGCTTTTATGAGCCTGAGTTATGTTCGTTGTGTGTGTGTGTGTGTGTGTGAATACCCTGAACATGACATGTGTCTGCGCCCACACTTCCTCCCTGCCTCCCCCCTTTCTTTGTCTCCCTCTCAGTGCTCAATAGCTACGTTGGTTACGAAGTCTTTAATTTCTTAGTAGCCGCATAAATAAACTATAAATTCAATTTTAGTACGGTGCAGAGAAGGCATTTGGCTGACTAAATAGATCAGTTACGTGTATATTGTATATATAACCCAGCAATTGAAGTGTTTGTAGTAAGTATATACTATAATACAGTAGAAACGCCAAAGAACGAACCTTACATAAAACTTTTTTTTCTTGTTTAAAATTTTTATTTTTTTAAAAAATCTAAGTGTGACCATATTTTATTTTAATGTAATAACAAATATCTAAGTATGCTATGATGTCATTCAGCATTAAACAAAACCAGCAAATCATATTGTTAACAATTTAGCCCCTTTGAAATAAGTTCTCGATTAAAGCTAAAACTATTTTATAAAATTTTAAATATTTACTTAATTAATTTATTTTTTATAAATACACAAATTTAATTCAACACTTTAAAATTGCCATTAAATAGTTCCAGAACTGGTTACTTTAAGTGTGACCAGTTTGAATTTACCCACTCAACATAAAATGTGACATTTATTGGCCTTGCAAACACTGTTACTTAAATAATTCCTAACGATATTGTTGTGATCGGACACAAAAATTTCGACATTATTCCGATCAACATAAAATTTTAGCCCAATATGTTGAAAAATTTTTTAATATTTAAGTTCGACTGCAAACAATTCCAACATCTTTCGATTTTTGCTTAGTCACTGTGTTAATTTGTGTCCGAAAATCCGTCTTAACAAAATGGCTTGCCATACGCCCTTCTACAAAATTGTTTTAACTTTTTCCCAATTTAGTTACGTCTGAACTTTTCCATAGAGATGCAGGACTTATGACACGATTAAGGGTAAACGCAAGATTGCCATTTATATTCTGTGTCGATCGGGTCAGTTCCAAATGATTCATTGATCCCACAACAATTGGTTGTCCTCTTAATACCTGTTATCAAATTGTATTCCCGTCTTGGAAGCTTTAGATTACATTTTTTTCCATTTTAGAAAGGATATTGTATAAACGAAAATTGGAAATCGGCGAAATATTGTGAACCACTTATCCGAAACAAATTCTAGTAATACATTGTCAGCTATGATATTATCCCTTAATGCAGTGTGGTTGTGGCTCAGTAGTGTGTGTCCCTACTTTGCGTGACGTTGTTATTTCGATCCTGCCTCGTAACATCTAACTTCTAACTTGTTTTTACACACAAAATTGATCATGATAAATGCCCTGTAAAAGATGCTATGTGCATCAATAGAAATAATTAACATTATTCTTTCTTTATTTGCCTTAAAACTAATTTATTTAGTATAAATAGTATTAGCCTGCTCTGAAAATATGAACAAATGCGCAGTGTAAATTATGTACGACGCTACCATAACCGTCTGGTACAAATAGAAAATTATTAAAGCAAAAAAGTGTGCATACTTTTAGGGTGATTTATCATAACCAACTTAGAGTGTATAAACGTAGTTAAAAAGTTTTTTCTTTAAAACTTTTACACATAAGGTTATAAAGTATGTAGCCCTTAAAAATCTTCTCAAACACATTGCCGTAATACTGTAGGTCCCTTTCTCTTGAGCAAAAAATAAAAGACACACGAGCCAAGAGATTGAAAGAAGCTTGGCTTGGGCCCTTTTGGGGCTGTAACAGGCCAGATTTACATTACAGCGATGGTTAGCCCTTAGCTCTTTTGGCTCAGCCAGCCCAATCCGTTATTTCTCTAAGTCAGAGGTTTTATTTTGACGCCACTCAGTCGCACAGGCAATTGCGACGTTTTGAAAAGAATAACAAAATCAAAATGCACGCAATGGTAACCCATGATTGTAACAAGCAGACGGGAGCAAAAACAAAATACAGACAGTGTGCCGACTGCTCCACTAGAGGTTCGCTTATGGAGGTGGTTTTCTTTCTGTTTATGCCACCGCTGCCTTAATACATTTTTCTTTTTCTAACTTACAATTATTAAATTAAAGCTGCTGTTCGGCCAGCATTAAAAACCGAACCAGTATTTTTGAAACTTGTTGCAAAACCTGCTTAAAATACCGTCAAGTTGACTCAAAACAATATTTTTGACTTTTGAAAGAACATGGACAAATCATAAATCGAAAGAAAAAGCAAGTGACAGAATAGATGTTCAAAACTAGTAAGATCCCAAAAAAAAAAAATAAAGATTTAAAAAACATGAGTTAACATTAAACATGATAATTTAATTCTATTTTCAGTATTCGTTGCCATGCGATTTCTAAACTATAAACTGTCTTTTTATTTTAGCATTGCTATAACTGCTTTGGGAAAGTCAGCTAAATAATTTTAATAAATTTTTTTAAATATTTAAAGAAATTTTCGTATCTATTTTTCATTTTTAAATTAGCAAAACAAGTCAAGCTGTTTCAATTTCTTTTAAGGATTACAGAAATTGCAACAATAACAACATTAAATTCGTAAAATATTTTTTAAACTTCTCGTCCACTTCAAGTCTCCACTGTAAACACCATCAATTTGGGCCACTCCAACTCATCTTCTTATCGAACATTGGTAGCTGCCACACGAATTTCATGTTCCGTTTTTTGGTATGTTTGTTCGTTTTCATATTTGCTCTGCTTTCACCAGAAGGAACAATTTATAAGCATTTATGCCATGTGGCAAACATCTTGTGCTGTCGTAGTCGTAGAAGAAAACTGCCGCAGCAGCTGATGGAAATGGCAAAACGTTTACTGGTCCGTAAATCGTAGCTGGAGCTCAGTTTTATGTCAGAGCAGGACTCGCATGTGCTTAAAATTTAATGACCATTAAAGAGCTTCAGTCATACACACACAAACACACACATGCACACAGGCTGTGTGACTTTTATGAGCTGTATGATTGCGGCAACGAGCATGTGTGTGATACTCTGCCTGATCCCCAGCAACAAACTCGCCTACGAAAAAAAAATAGACCGTCTGCGCGTAACCAAATAAATTAAATGCAAAAATATGCTAACAAAATTCTGTCACTGAAACTTAGAATCATCTATTGAAAGACACGAATGCACTCGAAGGCAACTATTAATAGACCAGCCACAATATGCATATGGAAATTTAAACAAAAGTGCACAGTCCCACAATCCCTTGACTGTCTATAAGCTAACTAGATTAACAAGGGGCATCAGCAAATGGTCAAAATGAATGGAAATGGAGGAACCAAAAGGGTAAAAATTGTTATGCCAGAGAAAAGGTGTAGAACAATTTATGCTGAGCAGAGTATGCTAAAATTTCAAGTGCAATTGGCAGTCAACTGTAACTTAGGTTCCCTGATTTATATATTTCTGGCCTAATAATGAAAACGCGAATATTTATGATCAAAAATGGTTTTATTGTTTTTCAAAGTATTCTTTAACAAGATTTATACACTTTTGCATGCGCTCAAACCAATTGTCGAAGCACTTTTTCCACTCCGATTGAGACACCTCCAAAACATGGTTTTTGAACTCTTCAACAGCATCTTCTGGCGACGAAAATCGTTGACCACGCATTTTTCCCTTGATATGCGGGAATAAAAAGAAGTCATTGGGTGCCAAGTCAGGGCTGTACGGCGGATGACCCATCAATTCGACGTTTTGGGCGGTCAAAAAGGCGCTGGTGTGAGCTGATGTGTGAGAGCTCGCATTGTCATGGTGCACAATGATCTGTCTTCTCTTGTTCGTTTTTCGAATTTCTCCGAAGACTTCAGGCAAACAAATTTGGGAACCCTCAGAATTGACCGTCCTACGTTGCTCAAGCGGAACAGTCGCCACATGACCAGTTTTACCGAAGAAACAGGCGACCATTTGCTTCGAAGTGCTTCTTCCACGAACGACTTTCGTTGGATTTGGCTCGTCTTCGAAAACCCACACGGTCGATTGCTGTTTTGTTTCGGGCTCATAAGCATAGATCCATGATTCGTCACCTGTGACGATCTTATAAACGTCTTTTGAAACACCGCGATTATATTTTTTCAAAATTTCTTTGCACCAATCCACACGAGCCTTTTTTTGAGCGATTGTCAAATTGTGCGGGATCCAACGAGAACAAACCTTTTTTACGCCCAGGTGTTCATGCAATATCGAATGTATGCTGGTGGAAGAAATGCCCAAGGATGCCTCTATCTCACGGTATGTCACATGACGATCTTGCATTATCAGTTCACGCACGGCATCAATGTTTTCTGGCACAACGACTGTTTTTGGACGACCTTCACGACCTGTCTTCGAGCGAGCGTCGCCCGCGATTGAATTCATTAAACCAATTTTTCACAGTGCTATAGGATGGTGCTTCATCGCCATACAAAGATTTAAGTTCATCGTTGCACTCTTGTCGTGATAATCCACGTCGAAAGTTGTGAAAAATGATTGCACGAAAATGTTCACGAGTTAATTCCATTTTTCTGCCGAGGTAAGTTTTTGATTAATCGTTAATCGATATCAAACGTGGTCACACATGAAAGAGTTGTATGGAGCTTTTATCGATAAAAGTCCAAACTTTTTTTTGGGAAAAGGCCAATTGGTCCTAAAATGGCTAGAAGTGACCTAGGCCAGAAACTTGAATAGCAACCCATGTATAAAACACCAAAAACCAAATGAATCTTAATAGATCATTTTTCAGTGCAGTTAAATTTCATAATATTTAACTATGTTTTATTCAACGAAATTAAAAAGACTTTTTAAAATCAATTTAAATTTGATTAATTCTCATCCAAATAAACTGGGGTAAGAATGTACCCCAAAGACAGTTCAAGTAAGTTTTGATCATGGTCGGTTCTAGGATTAAATTAAGTCGGGATTTACACCATGAAGCAAACTTCATGAAATTTTCTTAGTAGGCGTCGAATTTAGAGAAAATCTTTCAGACCTTTAAAACGAATAGTAAGGAAATACATATAAATCTCTCGCCTACTTAGAAAACTTCATGAAGTTTGCTTCATGGTGTAAATCCCGTCTTACTCTGTAAAACGGTCTAAAGCCGAACCCCTGAGAACCAGTTCGTTTCGGTTTTCTTGGGTCTATTAAACAGGTTCATAAATCGAAAATTCTAAATAATTGACCTTCTGAACCTGAACCCTAGCCGAACCTTCTCTTAAAAGAAAAAAACGTCTGGTTCAAAAAATGAAATGGAAATATTTTTCTTAAGAATTTTTCCGTCAAAATAATTGTGTAGTATCGGATAGGCACATTATTAAGTAAAGAGGCGTATCGAAAATGCTATTTCAATACGCCATATATTGTTGGACTATTATTAAATCCTACAGGCCTGTTCCGGTTTCCACTAAAGTGAATTCGAATGTGGTACATTCTAATAAACGATCAAGGTAATCTGTATCGAAATTTTAAATTACTTTTAATTCGATTAATACTACGTTTATACTATTAAAAAAAAATCATGCTTTTTGGCCCTCAAAGTGTGCAATCTTTATTTTTTAAAGAATTATTTATTTATTTATAGTCGTTATGACTATACTTATCTACTTTTTCATCACCAGTTTGTCGAAAAATTAAGGTATACAAAAATAATTAGTTTTAAGGCTACTAAAATAAATATTTTCTTAATTATTCTTAAACAAAAACATAGCATACTTGAAAGGGCATAAATCTGTTTTATTTGTGCATAAACGTAGTATATCTCGACTTTAAGCCGATATACTCAATCAATTTTACACAAAAACACATAAACCAGATTTGAATTCCCAATTTTGTCGAAAGTGAAAACCGGAACAGGCCTGTTTAAGTTAAGAAGGTAATGGCGATATCTTTATCTTACGGTTGACAATACTTTTTGGACAGTCAATAACTTTTGGCAGCATTTTGATCAAACCTTACAAGTGAATCAATCGACATTTCATTGTTTTATTAATACTAATTCGTCCTCCGCTCAATTCTTTTTATAAATTAAGCATAGAGCGAAAACGAACGATAATAAATATTTTTACGTAAAATCATGGGCTCGTTATTGATTTTAGATCTATGGTTTTTAGAAAGAATTTTTCTTAAAATTGCCCCTACATTAAGTTGAAATTGAGCTGCCCTTACTTAAAAAGTCCTTCATATCTGAAACTCACTGAAAAAAGCGCAAGAATTCAACCTACAAATTCTTAGTTGAATCATGTTAGTTTTTGTTTATTTTTTTTTACTTTTAATCCTTGATCCTGCTGGCGTCTGTGACAAAGTTAGTTGCTTTTCTACCTCGCATTTTAGCTAGGTCAAAGGATTATCGAGAGTTTGCAGCCCATGGCCAGTTGCCTTTGTTTCTCAACGAGACTCGTTTTTGTTTTTTTTTTATGGCTGGTCACATAAATTCTGAAAGAGTATCACAATTTCGTTGCCTCCGACTATAAATTTTCTATCAGATTTTTTTTTTCAGTTTTTTTTTTGTTCGTTTTGTTCGTTTTTTTTTTGCACCCATTTTTGCATATTGGCCTGGTCATGTGCGCTTTGATAAGTGAAAATTGGAAAAATCCTTCTCACTTTGCATGGAAAAATAATTACAAAAATATTTGCAGACGGGCTTTGGTTGGCTGCTGTTGTTGTTGTTGTTGTTGCTGGCTTTGTTGTCTATTGAATTGGACGCTTTAATTGTGCAAGCAGATTTGACAACTTTAAGCACCAACTTCAACTGCATTTCACAGAGCATTGGCAGTTTAGCGGCTAAGCACGCGGGCTTAGAGAATGAGTGAGAGAGGAGAGAGAGAGAGCGGGAGATAGGGGAATACATATAACCAAACAATGCATTGGCAGTGCCGAGTTTTCCATTGTCAGACCAAAGTTAACTGGCTTTTCGTTTTTTGTGTTTAGCTTTTTGCTCTATTTTTCTTTGTTGTGTGCCTGTAAATGAAAAGGCCATCGAAAACAAAAGCCCATGTTGCCCATAAATAGCGTGAGGAGCCCAACTTGACTTGCCACTTGCCAACTATTTTTTTTTTTTTTTCCATTTTGCCCAAGTTGTTATCTGTTTAAAGCACTTTTTTCTTATATTGTATTTAACCCGGAGGTTACCTAATTGCATTTGTCAACCACACAAAAACACACAAATCTAATTGCAAATTATGCAATTTGTTGCCTAGAAAAATTATGCATAATGTGTATAAAATTTATGCAACAACAATACAATTTTTTTTTTGTCAAATAAACACACATAATTTAAATGAGCAACGACGCGTAAATGATTATAATTTACATGTGGCTCAATAAATGAATTTTTCAATTTTTTTTTTTTTGGATAATTGCATTTTAATATGCCAAAGTGCGTGACTTTTACAAAGCAGTTGAAAACAGTTGAAAACTTTATTAAATTATTAACAAATAACAACCAAAAACACGTACCTTTTTTTCTTCATTAGTTATTTCATGCTCATAAGTATGCTATGGTTTTTTTTGTGTTTGCAACATTTATACCATAAATTCACGCTAATTGTACAATTGGCTTAAATTCCAATAGCAAATTAATTATGATAAATTATGATTAAGCAAATAGATTTCTAACAATGGTAATTTGTGCGTGTGATGAAGTGATAATAGCGTACCTAATTTGGTTAATTAATGTTTTTCCGTTTGCACAAATAAATTTTGTGTGAAAACTAGAATTTAAACGTGTTCAAGATTTAAAATGCATTTCAACTGAACAGCTTTTCACCAGATTTTGCTTACTTATCCCTTTGATGTCGCCTACCTTGAGGAATCTGTGCACTTCTGTTAACGACAAATTCTAATTAAATGAATGTTAAAGTTTCGCAACGAATCAAGTTTGATGAAGCACTTTTCCAATGCTCCATGCTAGATTATCCCCTGTACTAAAAGAGGTGCAAAAACATGCATAAAAGAAATATGAAATGAAAGGGAAATATAGCTAACCAAAGCCGTGATGTATAATTCATTTTGTGCATGACTCTGGGTGAGTGGGTTTTCCTTCCCCTCTTTCTCTGTTTCTCTTTGATTTTTGCCAAAGCTACCAAAATACTCTAATACACAGCGACAAAAACCCTTCGTTAGCTAAGTATATTAATGCCTAGAGCTTCTCGAAATTAAAAAGCATTAAACTTTGGCAAAATGCTTAGGGTATTTAGGCTTAGGGTATAAAGTTCTGATCGGGCGTTCGAATTAGAGAAGGGATCCTAACTAATCCATGTCCTGACCCCTACTGAACCCCAAACCGAACTCAAATATTCATTACAATTCTGTCCGGTTCCAATGCACAGTTGTTGCTCTCATTGACCAAAAGTCGTTAAATCAAATAAAAAATATTTCAGTAAAATGTAGCCAGATTGTCTCTTAAGTATCATAGGAACTTTCTTAAAATTGCATTGAAACTGTAAACTCGAGGACATTAAAAAAATAGAAGCGCATTTTAAAGCAATCAGACGAATTGTAAGTCTCTTATTTAAAATATATTTTTTAAAGATTTTTAAGAAAAAGGTATTCATTTTTTTTTCCTTTAAAAATTATCGCCTTACTGAATTTCTGAAGAACAAATCGGGACCTAAAAATTATAGAAAGTATGCTTTCGTCTCGTCCCAAACCCAACACACGTCTATCCTGTGCCGTTCCGATACCGACCCTTAAACCTTATATTCGATTCCGTTTCGTTTTGCTAGGAACATTAATTCTTTGCACCTTTTGTTGTAAAACAAATTCGAAACTATTTTTTCTGTTATCAAAAAGAAACTACATTAAAGTGTTGACATTTCAGAATCATATTTTCAACTTGTAAAGTCCCGAGAATTTTTAATTTTCAATAGAAACCGCGTCCCTCTCTAATACGTTCCCTTTTTCCAAACTGAAAAAAAAACATATTTTATTATATATATTTTTGACGGCTCAAAGTCAAGAAAAACAGAACTTTGGTTCCGAAAGAACCAAAATGCAGGGTAGGCCATCCTTTAACGTTTGAAGGCGCTGACAGATCGACTAATGTCATACCACGTTGGAAGCGTCATTCGAAGAAAATTTATACCATTTAAAAGAACACTCCAAAAGATCGCGCTGAAATCGTTCAGCTTTACATTCAAAAAACTTTGCAATATCCACCTTCGACAAAAGATCTCAAGTAAATACTAAAAAATTTTAAATACGTATTTTCTATAGCTTATCTAGCTTATCTTTATCTATAGCTCAAAAATAATAATTTTAAAATTTTTCTTTAGGTATGGGACATTGTCGATATACTATTTTGAGTTATCAAAAGCATCTTTAAATATTTTGGCATCAATAATATAATTGTTAAAGAAAGTTGCAAAAATAAACAAAATTATGACACTGTTAAAAATATGAATAATATTTTAAGGTGCATTTTATATTGATGATTTAAACAAGAGGTCCGTCTTTCCATCATGAGGGAGGGGGTGGAAGATCAAAAAAGGTCATAAAACAATGTGACCATGATGTCTGTTTCAAAACTGTCCCAAAACAAAATAATTGGCACTTTTGGTATTTTTGTTTTGACAGTCGTTTTGGTGAGGTGAATACTAAGCTTAAACATCAACTGTCCACAATTTGAAAAGGTCAATATCAACTTGATTAATTCTTAACAAAAGGTGACTAGTTGAGCCCTTTCCATTGGCAACATTCAGGACTTTGCCGTTTTCATTGGCAAAAAGTCATTTTGATTCAAATTTACAATGACACGTAGGCAAAAAAAATTTTTTTCAGCTGTTTTAAAAGCTTGTGGACTTCCATCAAATTTCTTGGAAACAAAAGACATGACTTAATTGGTGAAAATTGATACATTTAAATCGATAAATAACACATTACGGCAAAATCAAATAATGAAATTATAATTCAGTATTTGATTAAAAAGTAATGTTTGTTTGAATATTTGAAAAAGTGTATGTGAAATTTTTTGGATACGACACATATTTAAAACAATGAGCAGGTTTCCGAGGTTCATGAAATAGCAGTTAGGGTTAATACAGTCTCATCGAGAAAAATAATTAATTAAATAAATTTAGTTTAACCACATCAACACGAAAATAAGTGCATTTAGGCAAAATACTACCAGAATGCTCAAACGATCACTGAGAGCTGTTAAATTGCTGCACAAATGGATTCAGTAAAAATGTTGATTTTTTTGAAAAAGTACGCAAAGTGGAAGGTAATAATATAGTTCATCGTAATTAATAATGAATTTTAAACCAAATGAGATCGCAATTATCATTGTCGGAAAGAAAATTGTTATATGACCCAATAAAACCATCAGCTGCACCCACAAACTTTGGATTGTTATTTCTCGAAAACTAAGAAACAGATCAAAGAACTGAAGTTTTATTCATTTAAAAAAACATATTTTAAGATATAATATTTAAAAACAATTTAATTGCATTTAAATTCTCATATTCAAATCAAAAACTTTGTTCTAGCGAAAATTAATTTGATTTTTCTTTATCGTTATTCAAAACAGTTTACATAACAACTAAATTGAATTGAATAGGTCTTACCTCGTTTAACACACGGTTATTCAAATATATCTTCAAAAAGAGAATCTAGAGAAAACCGTAAAATTGATTTGAAATTAACTAAAAATACATAAGGAAATTTTGGAATATTTTCTGGATCTATAACCTTATAAGCCTGTGTTTTTTATAGTAAATATTTTTGCTCTCAGTTTGCTGTAATTTATTCGGTATGTCATAATTAAGAATTTTACAAGCAATTGAAGGCCAAAAATTGTTCAAACTTAAACTTAAGGCCGCTGTATTCGGTTTAGATTCGTCGGTCCTTCGAGCCGGATGATAAACAAAACCCCCCGAGGCTGAACCTAAACAGAATTCAACCTTTTCGAAAAAGGAGATTCGGTTCAGAAAACTATTTGATTATAATTAAATGGAGAAATAAAAAAAAATTGACATATAAAGTAAATTTAAAAAAATGTTTTAAGTTATTTTTGGTTGGGAGGGGTATCCCCATTATACTTTTGAGTACCATATATTAATATTCAAATTACGACAAATTTTCAAAAATTTCCTTAGACACCTTTTCGTTCAGTCTTGCAGTTTTGTGTAATTAAAAACTATCAACCAAGGATCCAACCTAAATGCTATCGTTCCAGTTTCAAATTTTCTTACCTTACCCAACTATATTCAAAGTATAAGATGAAACCAATTCTAATCTTCCCAAAGGACACTTTACTAGAGCCCCAGAAACATTTGTAAACAGCTTTGCTTAATCAACATTTAAGTTGAACTTGTAATTTGTGCACTTTGATTCAAAGTTTGAATTTCAAACGCTTGCTTGAGTCGGTTCAAATTGAATTAATAAGAAATTTAGTTTATATTCTCATTTTCATTAAATGTTCGCTTGCTAGTGCCCAATTTCAGTGACTGTCCTTGGATCCCGCATTAGAGAATTCCGGCCAAAACTTATCCCATGCTTTGTTAAATAACAAAATTAATGAAACATTTCAGGACTCAGGACGCTGGCTGGGCAAATACAGTTATTTATACTACACTCAACTTAATTACAAGCAACAGCAGCCACAGGAGGCAAAGCTCTGACAGGAGCCCAGCAGCTCAGCAGCCCAGCTTAATCCGGGTACATAGCCACGGTTCATTAATCAGGCGCGACTATAAGCCACAACAAAACCAAGCCAAGCATCTCCCAGAAGCCCAGCTGCTTCTCTAGTTGAGACCAAGGAGAGAGAGAGAGTAACACGAAAACAAAAAAATTAACAAGCAACTTAACACTTTAACGCCTTTCACTTCACTTTACGATGCCCGGGAACAATGTAATTACTTCAAACACTGAAGATGCTAGACAGGACGCTTGGTTGGGTTCTTTTTGTTTTCAGCAGGGGGAGGAAGAGAGGGTGAAAGAATGCGGAAGCTTTGGCTCTAGACTGCATTACCATTTGATTATAGAAAACATTTATTTAAGTTGGGCCAGGCAACTCTCTCTAACACACACACACCAACAAACTGCACCGCCAACTAACCACAATGCAAATCCGCAGAGCAAACAATGTCAGGTGACGACGAGGGGGCCTCGTTTGGCTCCTAGCTTGTGGCCAGGATTGTGGGTGTGGACTGGGGGCTAGGCCAACCACTGACAGCCTGACAGACATCGGCACACCTTTGGCATCAACTTTGAAACGGCGCCCAGTTTCTAACTCAACCCGGCCTCGGCCTCGGCCTGTGCACGTAATTCAATCTGCAGTTTCAAAGTTATTTTCAACAGCAGCAGCAGCAGAAGCAGGAAAAGCGGCAGCAGATTTGCTCGTCAGTCGCGTCGAGAGCATGTGTTAACGGCTTCAGAGTAGTTTCAGTTTTGGGGGCCCATTTGTCTTTTGCAAATGTTTGGCCCGGCTGACTGACTGACTGACTGACAGACAACAGCAGGAGCTGCAGCCTAAGCTAAGTGCAGGCAGCTGCCTACACATGAAAATAAACTCACAGTATGGCGAAGCCGAAGCCAAAGCCAGACCAAAAGTGGGCAAACTGTGGAAGGAGTGTGGAGGGGGGGAGGGGGGGAATGGAGAGGCAAGCAAAACGGGCCAACTGGAGTGTAATTAATGTTATCGGGCTACAACTGTGACAAGCCAAATGTGTGTGTGTGTGTAGATAATGTGGCTACTGAAAAGTCGAAGAGTTTTTGCCTTATAATTAAAATTATAACGTACCCTAGCTTTGATTAAGAACTGACCAGTTCACAGAAAAAAAGAAGGTAGGCAACTGCTTCAAATAAGTCTAAAAAGTTTACCAAGGCAACAGCCAAACTGGTTTCTGGTCGAAACTTTTTTTTCCAATAGAAAAGAAAAAGGCTTTCCATTTTACTGTGGTAAAAATTATTTTTTAAGTATTTTCCAATTTCACGTGTTTTATTTGGGTCTTTTGACATAGCTTCCGTTATCCTACTGCGATTTAAAAATGTTATATATGTATAAAGACACGGTCAATAATTTGTCCTACAAATAGATCAAAGACACTTTATACTGAAAGTTAATAATCTTCAAGATATTTGGTAAAAAATTTCGGAAAAATTTTTTTTTACAAAATTTTGACTTAAAAAATCAGAAGTGGTTAAAGTTCTTCATTGATTGAGGATTGTTGCCTAGTGTAACCAATGTTTGTAGTTAACTTCATTTTGGAACCACTCAGTTGTTGTCAGGATGACGTCAAGTGACTACTTTACCGACCACTGGTAGTTAGAGAATTCGCTAGTTAAAAATAGTACAAAAATTCATTCGACTGGCCATCTTAATTTCACGAAAAAGAACGCAAAATAATTATAACAAAAGGAGAATTTATATTTCTTGAAAAAATAGAAAAAAATTGTTTATGGTTTAAATTGAAAGTCTATTTAGGTACATTCTGTAGAAGGTTAAGACATTTGACTAAAGTACTAAAAATAGGGGGTACTAAACCTACTATGCGTAAGTCACCGAAATATAAATAAATAATATTACATTTTTAAGTCTAGAAGAAAAAATCGGAGTTGCATGAAATCGCTTGGGTAGATTATTCAAAGCAGCACTTTGAAGGTTCTTTATGGGACATCTTTATACAAAATTTTAAGTTCAAGTTTATGGATAAATGTGGAAATGGAGCTTAAGAGTAGACCCATAAAAAATTAAAAGGAGAGTTCAGAAAAATAATGTTTCCAAGGTTTTGGTTCGAGCTTTCGTTTAAACACTCTTACCTACTCTTACCCAGGCACGTAGCTAGAGGGAGGGTGCTCTAGGGGCTCAGTCACTACCAAACTTCGAATATCTAGCATTGCTTAGTTTTTTTTTCTCCCATATAATCGATAAGGTTGTAGACACAAGTAGGCTACTAAAATTAATATTTTCTACTTGAACCCAAGTTTTGAAATTCTTAGATTTTTCTGACAAAGTTAATTTTAAGCACTCCGAAATAAGAAATCCAGCTACGGTCCCGCTTGATACCCATTGGAATTGATTCAGCTGATGAGATTACTTATCTTTCTGTTTCTTTTTCTTCTTCTTTCTTTCTTTTAGTGCAGCGGTGCCCACTAAAAACATATGAAAGAGAAGACACCATACATATAAGAGTCTTACCGCAAAAACTTCTTCTTCTTTTCCTCAATACCGTATAGGACTAGGGCATCGTTAGCTACTCATCCTTTCCGGAAACTATTAGGTCGAAATAACGAATAAAGTACAAAACTGTATGATTTTTATGGGCATAAAAAACGGTGACTGCGTTGTATAAGACATATTACTATGTATGGCAAAATAAGCTCCAATAAAATTGTTGTCCACATGAAGTGCCCAGGAACTTAAAGGGGTACATTCTGAAAACATTCCTTTTAAATGTTGCGAAAATTTTTTTTTTCTTTCTCCGTTTGTTCCTATTCTATTGAGACCAGGCGCTCCATGTTAAAGAACCGTCTGATCTTGTTTTTGGAACGGAACAAGTTTAATTGCTGAAGGATCATTTTCTGAACAATGAATTTTTGTAGAACGGATGGTATTCTTTTTTGGGAACGTGGGCTAATTTCAATTACGGTAAAATTAGAAAGAATTAGGTATAAAAGTAAAAATATTTTGGCGCCCTTTTTTTATCCCAAAAAATTCTGCGATTTTAATTTTTTCTATTTCAATTTATTTTAATCTTCTTTATTTGCAATCTTCTAATTTGCCCTCAATTCAACAACGTTTGCTCCTTCATTGTTTTTGTTTTTTACTTTGTTTAGTTTAGAAATCAAAATCAGGACCTTGCACTGAACACGTATGGAATGGCGTCACATCTTACACGCTTGTTGCCATATGTGTAAGATGTTTTATATTTTTAACTATGCAGAATGAAGTTGAGCTTGAATTTTCAGCACTTTGATTTAATTGCACTTCAAAATTTTTGAGAATATTTTGTTCTTTTTCGAGCTTATGGAGCTCATTTGCTCAACAGATTTTCTTTTTCAGTGTAAGTATTAATAAATGGAACAAGTGAAAATAGTTTAGTACCATTTTTAGCTCCATGATATTGATTTAAACTTTTTTGTTGTTGAAAGGATTGTAAGGTGCCGACTTGTTTTTTTTTTTTTTTAAGCTTTTTCTATAAACCCAAAAATAGTTAAAGTTATTGATTAATGGCGGCTCCAGGCAATCAGTGTGGGGCAACAGTCAACTAATACACATATTAAAAGTTTAGCCTTTGTTCGCGAGATGAAATCAGTTTGAAAATTTTACTTTAAATTGTTGTAACTGATATATTGATGGCATTTTGTTCTCTTGGGATAAAACTGCCTAATGCAAAAGTTTTATTGAGCTCAGCTGAACCTGAAAATAAGTAGACAGCCAGGTAGACTGTTACTACGTTTATGCACAAATAAAAAATCATGATTTTTGCCCTTCAAAGTATGCAAACTTTTTTTAAACAATTATTTATTTATTTAGAATCAGTTATGGCAGCATTATACATAATCCGCATTGTGCATTCACTCAGATTGTCGGATCAGTTAAAGGTATACAAAAATAACTAGTGTTAAGGCAATAAAAAAATTATTATCAATAATTATAAAACATTGCATACTTCAAAGAGCAAAAATCAGGATTTTTTATTTGTGCATAAACGTAGTATTGTATAGATTATATATTTTATGGGGTTCAATATGCTTTATATATATCAAGAAAAGGTGTAAAAATGTATGTTCATATAAATTTTATAAAGTAAAGGCCTGAACTCAGATGAGATAAAAATGTAGTTTTTCACAATACTTCATATAAATAAGGAAGCTATTCAATAGTATTCATTTTCGGAGGTCGAAAGCTCTATTTATATTAAATATTGTGAAAAACTACATTTTTATCTCTTCTGAATATAGCCATAATGTAAATAGTTTTAATAATACCAGAAAAAATTATTGATTTATTTATTTATTTATTATAGTTTGACAAAGTGCTGTCTAACATTGCGGGGAACGATTAAAATAAGACAATAAATTATTTCTTACATCTAAAAAGAATAGTGAGCAGAGAATAGATGGTAGTACATATTATAGTTCAGACATAAGTTCCGAAAAGGTTTATAATGAGCATAATTTCAAAGGCAGGGCTGTAGATAGATCGGAAAGAAATTCCTGGTAAGACGGAAAGGAATAGCAAGATTTATTTGGCTAAGCAGAGCACTAGAGCTCTAATTTATGATAGAGGAAATAATTTATTTTATTTGAAAAATTTGAAGGACCATTCTCTTCTCTTCACAATAAAGTAGAACTTATCAATGACAAAATGTTCATTTTTTTTTGGTTTTTACAAAATGTCCGAATTATGTGTGTGCTTGAGAAGTTGGCAATAGAGGTCAATATATTCAAAATCCTGAACATTAAATTAGAAAACAGACCTGGCTTGGATTTTGGTTTGAGTTGAAAACAGAATTTAAATTCGGAACCTTTTTTTACAAATGGAATACAAGCGAAGTTTTAATAGTTTAGTTGAAGTTAGTTGAAGCTAACAACTATTTTCGTACCTCAGAGAGGTTTTTTTTTTTGGCAAGTGCTGCCAACTTGTTCACTTGAAAAGGAGTAACCAAAACAAAATGCAAGCAATTCAAGGCGCCAGATCACAGCAGCAGTGGAAAGCAAAAACAAAATACACACAGTGTGCTGCTCAACTCGAGTCTCGTTTTTAAGGCTTGTGTTTTTCTGTTGCTATTGTTGGACTGCTCCTAAACTTAAATTTTCATGAACAATTTAAGCTCAATGTCGTTGAGTGTTATTTCAGCCCCATCAAAAAAATTGAGTCTCAAATTTAAGACAACATTTTGCCATTAACGCAAATTGTGTCAAAAAATAATTTTCATACTGTCGCATAGTTCAGCACAATGGTGTATACCCATTTGAAAGATTAGTCTAAAGCTGGCTGGCTGGCTGACTGACTCCTCGCTGCAGTTTTCGGTTGATTGCCTGCACAAAGCGACGGCATTGCTGCCTGTTGTGGGCTAACAAGAGTCAAGGCAGCTTTTAGAAATTTCGCAACACTTTGCGAAAGTGTTCGGGCTTAGGCGAGAAGCGGAAGTCCGCGAACTGCTGTCACACGCATATGGAAATGAGTTGGTGTGGGTGCAGGGCCTCCTCCTCCTCCTCCTCTTTGGCATAATTAATTGAAAGGGCAATGTTTGCGAAGAGTGTCAGGTGTTTGGTTCGCCACTATTTATCATTGTGTGCGAGTGCATTTGGTTGGTCACATGCAATCGAGTTGATTTATTATAATTACGCTGCAGCTGACAGACAGTAAATGCCCCGTGACAGTTATTTTAATTACTCGAATCAATTAGCTTACCTTTTAAAGCGGGGAAGCCTCCATGGATTTTTTTTTTTGCAATTTTAAAATTCTTGGCAACACAAGGCAAAAGTGTTTTTGGCCCACTCACACAAACACACACACACACACACACACGCAGAAGCAAAGCGGCAACATATGGTAGGAATGGCTAGGCAGGAAGTTAGGCCACATAATGTCCGCACTTTTCATGACCCTAACGCGCCAAATAATAAAAGAAAATGGGCGGAAAACAACACCAAACAAAAAAAAAAGTATAAAACAATTTAAGAACAAAAAAAAACAAGTCATTTGCCAGGCTAGCCAACTGAGTGAGCTTCTACGTGTGTGTGTGTGTGGTGGGTGGGTGTTTGAATGTGTGTGGGTGTGCGTTTAGGCCTTGGGCGTAGCCAGTTTGATTATTTTTTGTACTTTTTCTGCTTTACATTGTTGACACTTTGCCAGCACCACACAGTTCACAAATGTCTCAAACAGTTTTTTCTTTCAGTGTTTTTTTTTTTTTATGTTTCACTTTGACCACTTTGAAATCACTGACTAGCTGATCCTGGTTAGCTGAATCCTAGCGCACACAACCACCGCTGTTGCAGGACAACAGCCAACTGTGCGATGGGCCTGAATGCCTTGGCCAGAACCAAGCAGGCAATTGCCTGATAAGGACTAGCACGAACTCAAACCTGTTTGAATCAAACAGGACGTATCTCAGGGCCACCTCCTTGTTTGCCCACGACACTTGTTACGGTTTGGCAAAAAAGAAAAAGTGCGGGATGATGGGGGAAGAGCAGTGAGTGAGTGGTTGGTAGCGTATTTGCTTATGGGAGACACAACTACAACCGGCAACGCACACAAATCACATACAACATGTTGTATGCGCACTTTTGCGGCATTTTCAAATGTTTATTCCGGGCCAACCGAAAGCGATATACTTGTATGGTGTATATTGGTTGGGATGGTGAGTGGGGGGGGGGGAGGTATGTTGCGCCTGAAGCCTTGGGTTTAAACAGATCAAAATTAAATGCTAAACGCCCTTAGCGTAGGCAATTGTGGTAAGGAGAGCGTAAATACTGGACAACGGAATTCTTTTCATTTTAGGTTTAGTTTCAAATACAACCAAATGCAAAATAGCTCTCAGCCGAATCAAACCAAACTGAACAGCTTATTCATGCTCCAACCGAATTATTGTACTTTCAAAAAATCTTCATCAAACCGAAACCGGCAAAAAATAACGGTTCGGTTCGGTAGTAATTTATTCCTTAAAGCGACTAGCAGAATAATAAATTACTGAAAATAGCTCACACCCTTAAAAAAAAGAATTTAGAACATACCATTTTAAAATACGACTTAGGACCGTTTTCTCAAGTTCATGTTTTTCGAATCTAGATGGATATTTTCAAAAAAAAATTGTTGCCTACCTTTTTTTTAAATACTAAAAGGGTCATTGTAGACTTTTAAAATCAGCATAAAAAGTGGGAAAATCAAGGTGGATATTTTAAAAATGTATTTAAAATTATTATTCAATATTTGAAAATTTATTTAAACTATCCACCTATATTTGAAAAACATGAAAATGAGAAAATGGCCCTAAGTTTGATTTTGTCAAATCTATGAACAAATTTCATCGTACCTGGCTGTCACATCTCCCGAGCCCTCCGACCATGAGTGAATTTCTTGATTGCAGTTTTTTATTTTATATACAGAATTGTTTGATTTAAAACTTTTGTACACTAAACTCCCTAACTTTGCTTCCTTTGTCGTCCTTGCATTTTGCAAATTTCACTCGCCTTTGAATTGAAAAGATTTAATCAATTCAAAACAAATACATAATTAATTTCAGGCAAGGTAGCAAACCTACAAAATCTTAGATGAGGTTCGAACCCGTAAAAAATCTATAGGTTCGGTTCGTGGAACGGTTCCTGCAACCCCAGAACCCCAGGTTTAGGTTCGAACCTTGGTTCACTTGAACAAAAAATAATAGTTTCGACTTCTTTAAAAGTTTGAAATGATTTTAAAAAAATAATAATAATTTTTAACATCTGCATAGTAAACTTAGTTGCGAATAAGGACAATACAGACCTTAAGTGCAATTTAAGTAGATTGACTCGATATCCTACGATTCAATATAAATTAACGATTGCACCATATCTTTCCCAAAATCCACCAGACCACCGGGACATCGAGAGCAACAGTAGGAAACAAACTCGTGATAAGCAGAGCGCAGGTATGCCTATGGCAACGTGTAGGCTCGTTTTTCGAAATATCTACAAGCTTAAAGCAAACCAGAAATGAAAAGACATAACTAACTCGATTTGCAAACAGCTCAACAAATCTATGCAGAACAAGGAAAGGGAAAAAGTCCGTCTACCACTTCGCCTGTTTCTGCCTTAATCCAACGGAGACTATAATATCTAGGATGCCATTTTCTAATAGACGTAACTGATCTAGCTTAAACAATCTGATATTGCTGAAACCAGCAATTCATCCAGCAATTCTTCGCCTGAAGCGAGAGAAGGCAAAGGCTTCTCTTTAGAGAAATTTGATAAAATAGAACCTATTGACCTATTGGTCGATTGAGCAATTATCCATCTCTTTTTGTTCACATATTTTATACCACAATTTTGGTGGTTAACGAGTTAAGTTGATTTTAATTTATCAGGAAATAATATGCCAGACAAATGTGTTTGTTATTTCTATACTTCTGAATGGTCGAAATTAAAATTTCTAAAAGATTCATCATCTTCGTACTGGAGCTCACGTAAGACAAGCTGCGTTCTCCATTTAAAAACAAACTTTTATTTTATTTGGTTAGCTTGTCAAAAATTTTTGAACCAGTACTGAATTCGTTGAACTAGCGCTGAATATCTAGTTCATGATTCTCAGATACTTTAAGTCTAATAGCTCATCATAGTTTCTCTTTAGAGTAGCTTGACAAGCAACTTTTTAGAGATATATAATAGGTGTAAAGGCAGCTCTAGGCATTATATCTTCCTGATTATATATGTCCAGCTTATGTATTTCAAGCAACAAACTTTCAACTGGTACCTGGATTGCTGAAACAGATAGTGTAGTAATCGCAGTATTATTTAGTCTTCGTTTTTAAGACCTTTCTAAAAAATGTTAAAACATTTGTCGATGTTTTCTACCTTGGAGAATTTTCGAAGAAATTTAAAACATCATTGACGGAGTTTATATTTGTTTTTTCCTTTTTATTTCTCTTATAAGCTTCCTAATCCGAAGTAGAATAATTTATTTTGAATACTATCTTTAAGAATTTCATTCGATGAAAAAAAGACTCAATATGGTGAAGCGAAGCTATTTTGTTGAATAAATGGTCAGGTTTGATTCAGGTTCGAGGGGTCAAAACCCGAACCGAACCTGTTCTCTGTACCGGTCTGCAGACTGGTTTTCAAGTGCGTTCTTACTCAAAATTAGTGTTCAACGTTTTTTAAGATTAGTCTATCATTCTTTGAATTCCGGAATATTCCTATATCAATCTAATCAGATTCGAAATTGCGATTCAGTAAGCCTTTAAATCTTTATTGTGAATCAAAACGATGGCTAAAGTCCTCAGAAAACCACTGAACCGAACCAGTAACAATTCCAGCAGCAGTTTGCATGCAAACCCTGCTTTCAATGCAGGTTGCGGATAAATTTGATTTAAAATCCTAAAATATCTTAGAAAGTTTTAGGGGCTTAAAACGATTTGAAACTAAATTCTCTATTGATTTTTAAATTCTAGTCACATTTTTTGTTTCCGAGCTGGCAGTATTATTTTAATCTCAATTAAAAGAAGAATATTCAAAAAAAATTTCTTTGCGATTTAAGATGTGTTTCACCAAGTGAAATATCGAAGATAAAGAGTTAAAAATACTCGGAAAAATTGTCAAAACAAAGTTAAGCAAAATAAAAAGATCTTAATAAAAATTAATTCCAAACATAATTAACCAACCATTCCAGAAATAAACTCGCAGCTTACTGCAGTTTCCTACCTATACGAACAAGCGCGTGCCATCAATTCCAGCTTTCCCCCAACGGTCAAAAATGGAAAATGTATTCTTGTATTCAAATAGAAGCTGCACACAATGGAGCTGATGCACAATCACCAAATCGACAGGAATTAGTCCGATGAAGCCCCCCCATGGCATTGCCAAAATTGGCAATGCATAATGGAATGTTTGCAATTTGCGCCATTTTCGCATTGTATCACACCTGAGGTGTGGTGTTCGGCTTTTCTCGCCAAATCTTAATCCAATGAACTTTAGTGTTTGGTCAATTTTAGTGGCCAGAGTTTGTGCTAAGCGACACAAAAGAAGGAAATCGCTAAAGCAATCGCTGCGACTGAATTGCCGGATAACTGAGGGCAATTGCAGGAGACATTTGGAACTGTTTATTGAATTTTCAAAAGCCTGCATATAATCCTTATACTTGCAGGTAGATCAAGTTTATTATCAATTTTTGCCCCCTGACTTCTAGGAAATTTGAAAAAAAAAACTTATATCTTCCACAATTTTGAAGATAGATTATTCGTACCTTCTAGACATATATTCTACTCATCATTATTTATCGATATACTAGAACATCGTTTCCAGATCCATAAACGATAGTTGAGTTATAAGCAAATTAAATAATTACGTTGGGCAGCACTGGCCATAATTGTGATGGGCAGCACTTATACAGTTTATCAGTTATATACAAACTTTAGCAGGTATATACCTCGTTTATACACTCAAAATTGATCATGATAAATACCCTTTGAAGTATGCTATGTCCATGAATAGGATTTATTAAGTAACATTTTCTATCATACGTAGGTTGCTATATATATTTCTGGCCTAATAATGAAAACGCGAATATTTATGATCAAAAATGGTTTTATTGTTTTTCAAAGTATTCTCCAGCAAGATTTATACACTTTTGCATGCGCTCAAACCAATTGTCGAAGCACTTTTTCCACTCCGATTGAGACACCTCCAAAACATGGTTTTTAAACTCTTCAACAGCATCTTCTGGCGACGAAAATCGTTGACCACGCATTTTTCCCTTGATGTGCGGGAAATAAAAAGAAGTCATTGGGTGCCAAGTCAGGGCTGTACGGCGGATGACCCATCAATTCGACGTTTTGGGCGGTCAAAAAGGCGCTGGTGTGAGCTGATGTGTGAGAGCTCGCATTGTCATGGTGCACAATGATCTGTCTTCTCTTGTTCGTTTTTCGAATTTCTCCGAAGACTTCAGGCAAACAAATTGTGGTGTACCACTCAGAATTGACCGTCCTACGTTGCTCAAGCGGAACAGTCGCCACATGACCAGTTTTACCGAAGAAACAGGCGACCATTTGTTTCGAAGTGCTTCTTCCACGAACGACTTTCGTTGGATTTGGCTCGTCTTCGAAGACCCACACGGTCGATTGCTGTTTTGTTTCGGGCTCATAAGCATAGATCCATGATTCGTCACCTGTGACGATCTTATAAACGTCTTTTGAAACACCGCGATTATATTTTTTAAAATTTCTTTGCACCAATCCACACGAGCCTTTTTTTGAGCGATTGTCAAATTGTGCGGGATCCAACGAGAACAAACCTTTTTTACGCCCCGGTGTTCATGCAATATCGAATGTATGCAGGTGGAAGAAATGCCCAAGGATGCCTCTATCTCACGGTATGTCACATGACGATCTTGCATTATCAGTTCACGCAGGAATCAAACCACCGGCTAAACCAATTTTTCAATGTTTTCTGCATCGAAAAAATTTAAGTTCACGTTGAGTTAATTCCATTTTTCCCGAGTTAATCCATTTTTCTGCCGAGGTAAGTTTTTGATTAATCGATAATCGATATCAAACGTGGTCACTCATAAAAGAGTTGTATGGAGCTTTTATCGATAAAAGTCCAAACTCTTTTTGGGAAAAGGCCAATTGGTTCTAAAATGGCTAAAAGTGACCTAGGCCAGATACTTTAATAGCAACCCACTTATTGACCTTAACACTTATTTAGTTTGTATAACTATAACCTCTCTAAACTATAATAATAATAATTATTAAAGCAAATAAAGTTTGCATACTTTTATGGGCATTTATCATGATAAATTTTAGTATCCAGGGTTCGTAAAATGCACAAAAATTATTTTCACGCCATGATAAATAACATGAATGTAAAAAATAATTTTTTTCAGACATAATTGTTTTTTACAGGCATGTCAATAATTTGAGCTGTCTTCTTGACGTCTGTAAAAAACAGTCGTGTTAAAAATGCTCGTGTTAGTTACATGAAAAAAATCATTTTTTTCTAATGTAAATATTTTTAATTTTCATGCTAAAAATATTTTTACATTTAGCGTGTAAAGAAAAATGTGTGTTATTTTTACGAATCACATTTTGAAAACCCTTCGGTAGTAACAGATACATATATTAACAAGTCAGTTAGAAAAACTTAACCCGCACTATCTTTAATTGTTTTATACCTCCAATTCTGAAATACTATATAAAAAAATTTTCTTTTCTAATCTAAAAATTTAAAACTTTTTTTTTTTACAAGTGTCACCAATCTTGGTATATATTAGTTTACGATGCCTATCTTCTCCACTCGTAAAATTTTTTCTAAAAATTTTTTTATATATTTTTTCAAAATTGTCATAGTCGAGTGTTTTTGTTTACTTTACCTTGCTGGTGGTACAGCAAACAATTGACATATTTACAAAACGTACGTATAAGTAACGTACACACATGCATCAGTTACAGCGCTTACAAGGGCTATTATTTAGCTATCTAAACGTTTTTGGGCCAATATGAAGTATTTGCAAATTGTGTGCGTGTGCCCTTAGTTTGGTGATTTGGTAATTGCAGCATCAACAATGATTTCAGAGCGCATGCATGTTTAATGCGCGTGATAAGTGTGTGTGTGTGTGTGTGCGGCATATATCCACTGGCCATAATATGCAGCGGCACAATTAACGACCAGACACAGCCAGAGAAGCAGGGCCCAGGCTATGCAAATATGGCCAACACAGTCAATTAAATTTGCAACTGGCAAAAGTGTTAAAGCAACGAAAAGTGGAAAAGCCAGTCTTTAAACTATATGCCCAACAATTTGATTAAATTTTTATGTATCCATTTTTTTTTTGTTTTTTTTTTTCGCCTTCACTTGAGCAAAATTTGTAATTCAAATTAAAAGCGCAAATAGTTTTTTGGAGGGACAAGGGTAACAAAGGGCATACCAAATTACTAGTGAAGCGTTAGGCAAAATGAAATGCAGCCAGTGGAAATGACGACGGGCCGAGAGAGAAAGAAAGAGACAGAGATGGAGGCAACTAAAAATCCAAAACAAAAACTTTTACAAAAAAAAAAAAAAAAAAAAACTGCCGCCACATTTGAATGCTGTGAAGCAACAATGTTGCATTCCACTTGGGCACTTTGTTAGGAACCCAACAGCAGGAGCAGAAGCATCAGCAACAGTCATATTGTGGCCACACACACACACACATGGCCAGGCTCAGTGGAGTTCCCGGACAAAAGGGCGAAAAGTAAAAGCCACGCAGCGGCATTTGGCACAAAAATATTTTAAAATTCCAACAACGAAAGTGCAGACAAAACTCTTAAATGACGAGCAGCACGTGCCCAAATAAAATGATGCGCATAGCTGAGAGTGTGAGTTGGAGAAACCAAACCCAAATATCGACACCCATATGTGGCGGAAAAGGCCTTCCGCTTTTTCAACTCAATTTCGCACACTCACACACACCAGGGAGTCCGCCCCATTGACTTGAACGTTTGCCCCTTTTTTTGTTTTTCTCTTCTTTTTTTTTGGTAGGCTTAGTCCCCCGGCAGCTGCTGTTGCTGCGCTTTGGTTTTTCGCTGACTTTTCAAAGTGTCAAATCGTGCAACTGTCTGGGAGTTGTAGTAGTAAGTAGTAAGCTCAGCTAGGGATGCAGATGTGACAAGTGCATACGCCAGCGTATTGAAAATGGCTTATTTTGTATTGATATATTGATAAACATCAATGCCAGATGGAACGGATGAAAAATGTTTATGAAATTTGAATAATGCTGCACATTATGCATATGCCACTCATATAATACAATGGCAATGGCTACGCTAGTGTTGGTGGCTGAAAAGAGAACCATTTAAGTGCAATTAACCAACATTCCTTTTTGACCCACAAATTTGCAATCCAAACAAGCGTACGCCCTGCTACCCAAGCTTACCACCAAAAACACACTTTTTTTTTTTTGTTTGTTCTCTTTTCTTTCATTCTTAAAGCTATTAATTCATTTGTGCTTTAGCTTTTGGTCTTTTATTTTATCAGTTTTGCGAACAAAAGAGAAGCACAAAAGAATAAAATCCTTAATAAAGATTTATATTTTACGCCATGTTACGGGTTTAACCATCTTTAGTGGTATTCAAACTGGATAGTTTTTAGCGGGACGAGATCATAAAAGTTATGTTTAAGAAAGGCTGGTCGACTATACTTTCATTTCAAGAACCTCCCGGTTCTATTATCAGTAGTTTTTGCCCAAGACCCCTTGAGGAATCTTAAGGTACGGTTTGCGAACCGGTTTCTGGATCCTCTGAAACCCAGATTTTGGTTCGGACTTCGGCTCACTTGAACAAAAAATATATATAATTTTTTTGATTTATTTTAACGTTTCAATTGGTTTAAAATAATATTAAATGGATATAAATTATCATTTAGCCGAAACTAGTCATTTAGTTAGATAAAACTGATGTGGTCCCGACCTTCAAAATAAAATTTTAAGTAGGAGTCGAACTTGATTGTATCACAGAAAAAAAATTATATGATCTGGGACTCAATATTAAATTTTTTCATATAAAAAAAGCCGAAAATCAAAATATCAAACTGATATTGCACATATCAAAATGATATGTTTAAGATCAAAGTAGTATTTTTAATAAAAAAAAGAAATACTTCGAATTGGCCGGCATTTATATAAGTTATATTATTCTATATATTTCCCCGCTCAGAATTTTAATGATTATGTAGTAATAATTAATATAAAATATTAGCCATTAGCCGGTTTTGGAAAGCAAAGAAATTTAAACATTCTTGTAATAAACAAAAACATTACCTTGTCTGGGGATCGAACCCGGGACCTCGCACTTTACACGTAACGCGTGTGGGCAAAATAAGATCCATTTGCGGATGGCCACCGACACAGTGCATATCCTTTTCAAATTTGCACATCCTTTTGATATTTTTCGCTCCATTTCGCGTCCTAATTTTCTCCATTGGATGAAAAACTAAGATCAATTTAACATTTTTTCTCAAATGTTTGTTAAAATGGTGGACATATCCAGTCCAAATGGATAGAAAAATATCCTTGGTTCTTTTTTTTTGTGGGTTTTTTTTTTTTCCATTTCCATTTTTCTCATTTTATGTATTATCCTATCAATTTGATATTAGTACGATTAATTTAATATTATTTATCATCAAGATTAGATGAAAAAAATTTATATTTGATAAAATATCATAGTAATCAGCCTAGATTAAATTGATATTTGATCTTTTTCTGTGTACTTAAAACAAGTAGGAAGGATTAAAACAGTCCACCAATTTTTGTATCAACCCAAAAAGTCTCATTTCAAGTACGGATCCTACCTGACAATCAAAAGTCTTGCATAGAGATTAAAACAAGAATTGCAATATAATAGCAAGAGAACGAAAACTAACTGAAAGTTCTCTTTACATTTAATAATAAACTAAAATCAATCCCGTGTGTTGTTGAAAAAAGCCTATTCCGAGTTAAAATCAAAACATACCCTAGTCAAAGACGGGATCGAGATAAGAATATCGGTATTGGAAAACCCATACACAAGTTAAGCCTCTCGTACTTGACATCGATTGGGATTGATTTTAGTCCAAACAACTCGGACTTTTTCTTTTGTGTAGGCACTATATCTTTCTGAAGAAGTTCATCATCATCGAACTAAGTTAGCGCATTTTTTTAGGTCATCGTTTTTAGATCTTTTCTAACAAATTTTTAAAAATTTGCAATGTATGCTCTGTTGGACAATTTTCGAAGAAATCAATAACATTAGTGACATTATTTCCTTCCTTACAATCAGACATAGTGACTCTTCAAGATTTAATTTTAAATAATCTCATTAAGAATTTCTTTCGTTTGTAAAATTACTTATTATTGTGAACCGAACCTTGTTATGGGAAAAAGTGGTCTGGTTGGAGTTTAGGTTTAATTAGGGATAATGGTACGGTTAGGGAAACCAAAAAACCCGAACCGAACCGGTTTCCAGCCCTGTTTTAAACAAATAATTTGGGTATTCAGTTTGTTATGTATCGAGGCACTTGGACAATTTTGCCTGTCTAGTATTGTGTGCAGCGCTCTGTGCACAAAATCTTTGCACTAGTGATCCCGGAAATAATATTGATATATTATAATCGGGAAATTTGACTAACGAAATATATCGCATATCGATAATTTATTTGGTGATATATAAAAGTTCTAAATGCAAGAGTAAGCCAAATTGAAAGCGCTTTCCCACCTGTCATTGCCATATCTTTTTACACCAGTAAGCTCAGTGCCATCGAAGCGCTTGGCATCGGCTATATAAAGTGGGGTTTCCGGCAGCTAAAGCCAAATGATTGTTAAGCATGATAAGTCAAAAATGCACAGGTCTGGCGGATGAAGCCATTGGACCCCTCAATTTTCGCTCCTCCAACACGAAATGCCCCAGTCAAGCGTAGAGAGAATTGGCCGTTCTCCGTTCGAAAAAGCTAACCCATCTTCCGAAGTATGAAGCAGGCAAAACCACAGACAACCGCATAGGTAGCGAGTAGTAGGTAGTGTACCTCTCTGATTTCGAGGGTGGGAAGATCAGCTGTACAAATTGTGTACAAAACAGGGTCATGAACACTTCCTTATGGGACGAATAGGATGTAGAAGTATCAACAGGTGATTTATTATCAGTGATAAAATAAAACTTAATTCTTAATGATTTTTTATTTGCAATTGCTCACACAATAATGATTATTTTTAAGTAATATTATAAAACTAATAAGGGCTCAACTTTCACAAAATGTTTTTTAGATAATATAAAGTAATATGTTTGAATATTTAAGCTTAATTCAATTAAATGCTGACTCTTGGCTTCAAACGCAAAACATAACCTTCTCACGGTTCACACAAACTTTCCACTAGTATGTGACATTTTGCAACAATGATAACGCTCATCACACACCCCATCCACAAAACTAAGATAATCATTATTTTTGAATAAAAAAAATAAAACTCAAAAATAATGATTATTCCATGAGTTTTATTATTTCGCTCAAACAATTTTTTGAAAAAAAGAATACTTGACGGAAAAATTTGTTTAGTTTTATAAAAATTATTTCTTCCATGAAAAATATTTTCTTTATTTTTAATTTGGATTTTAAAGATTCGACTTACTTCACTTATGAAGGATATACATCGACATTGCCAAAGTTCCTTTTAATAAGGTGATACTTTCTTGTTGAGATTTATTTTTGAACGAAAAAATAATCATTATTTAAGAGTTTTATTGTTTTTGCTCAAAAATAATGATTATCGCCTAAGTCTTATAATATTACTTAAAAATAATCATTAACAAAAAGGAATATAGTAAAAACTTATAAAAAAAAATCATGTTGGATTTGCATAGATAGTCGAAAAAGAATCATTTTGGTATAATTATAATTCTTCTACGACGATTCTAAGTGGATGTTTTTTTTTATTTATAAATAAAAAACCATCATTATTTACGATCACTGTTTATTATCAGTAAATCCCAGTTTCTGTTACTTGATTTTGTTGAAAGCAAAACAAACAAATGTGTTGGTTTATTAATGTAAATAGAAAACAGCTGACTACCAGTGTGACCGTTACCCTTTTTGGCCTCTTTGCAGTTATATGGTCACATTGGACGTTTATATGGATGCTAAATTTATTATGAGCAATTCCGCGTCATAAATTTTTCGCACATCTGAGAATAGGTCTTAAGAGAGAAATATTAAGCAAGCTGCTTAAATATTTTACTTCTTGCTTCATTACACTAAATTCTTTTTCATGCTATGGTGTAATATTCACTTACACAGATCAGTTTTTAAAGTTGTATATCCTATTCTACAGTAAATAAGCTGAACTGTAGCAAAGCACTCGAGAATCTGTAGGGTTGCCAGTCAAATCAAATAAAATCATCAGCTAGCCTGGACATAAACATCCCCTTAAATCAGAGTCAAAAGTAACAAAATTTCTACACAAAATTTCTACTTAATTTTCGGTTCACATACTTGACCATTTCCATCATGAGCATAAGTCGCATTTATTGGATCTGGCAGCAGTTGGCCAATTTCTATCGCACAATCTACTTCTATGTGTCGCTTTTCTCGTTGCTCAACATCCTGCTGCTGTATCAGGCACGACAGCGTATCTACAGGATGCCACTGACTTGGTCCAATATCTTCGTAGTTTATGTCCTTGTCGGTTGCTTGGCTCTAATGTGTACGCTGGTTAGCTTCTATGGCTGGATGGGCATTTGCTTGATACGGCGACAATATAATGTGAATCGTTTGGCCACTCGACGTTCAAGCATACTTTTCGATTTCTATCGTCTGAAGGTTATGAAGCAGAAGATAACGCGGGCGGAGCAGAAAGTGAACGCAGCCGTAAAGTGAGCAGCACGAGTTTTTTTTTTTTTCTTCCTCTCGTTTGTGGTTAAATAAATTAATAAGTTTTCAATGATGAGAATATGCAAATTGACTTAATCAAAATGTAAATGCAAATGCAGAAAATTAAAATGTGACCATAAAACTGGTTGCACCCAGTTTGCAAAAAAAAAAAAAAGACAAAGTCAGACATTTTGTAAATATTATTACAACATTTTTTGCCATTTATTTATATTTTTTGTCGTGCTCCTTTGCATGCATATTTCTTTTTTTTTTCTTTTATGTTTTTACTGCTGCATGATAATAAATTTGCATTTAAATCACCGCCGCTGCCGCCGCACAGTGGGGCAATTGAAGTTTTTTTTTTTGTTACAAAAGTTGTAATGAAATGAAAATATTTTTGCAAATGAAAATGCGAACAGAGAATTCTTTAAGTTTAAACTGAATGCTCGAACATGGTGCGGTGTGTACAGGGTGACTCAAAAGTTAGGCTGGATTCACACTGTTCGATGCATGAGACATGATATGACAACAAGACAACATGATGGCTTACTAGATGTTATAAAATAGTGTTGGAAAATACAGTATCGGACAACAAAGTTCAAAAACAGTGTTGAAAAGCAATATTGAGGGAAAAAAATGTTAGAAAACAGTGTTGAAAAACCGTTTTGGAAATAATGTTCAAAAAGAGTGTTGCAAAACAACGTTGATACACAGTATTGGAAAACAACGATCGAATTGTTCAAAATATAAATGTTATGTTAAGATAATATTCGTGGCCGAAATATACTAAATAAATAAATAAAAACAGTGCTCGAAAATAGTGTTGGAAAACTTCCCAAAGTCCAAAGTGGTCTGAAACATTCTACTACGGTTATCTAGGCGATTCAAAACAGTGTTGAACAATAGTGTTGGAAAATAGTATTAGAAAATAGTGTTGTAAAACAGTACTGGTCAACAAAGTTCAAAAACAGTGCTGAAAAGCAATTTTAAGAAAACAAATGTTGAAAAACAATATAGAAAAACAGTGTTAGAAAACAATGTGGAAAAACAGTGTTGGGAAACAATGTTGAAAAACAGTGTTGGGAAACAATGTTCAAACAAGTGTGTTGCAAAACAATGTTAATAAACAGTATTGGAAACAATTTTCAAAAACAGTGCTGGAAAATAGTGTTGGAAAACTTTCCACAGGCCAAAGGACAAGTGGTCTAAAACATTCGACTACTAAGTTTAACTAAAATGCTAGGCGATTGAAAACAGTGTTAAAAAGAGTTTTGGAAAATGTGTTAGAAAATAGTGTTGGAAAACAGTATCGGAAAACAAAGTTTAAAAAACTGTGTTTGGAAAACAGTGTTAAAAAACAGTGTTGAAGTATAGTGTTGAATTACAGTTTTGGATTACAGTGTTGGAAAACAGTGTTGGATAACAGTGTTGGAAAATGGTGTTGAATAACAGTGTTGGAAAACAGTGTTAGAAAGCAATACAAAAAAATGTGAGAAAACACTGGTAAAACAATGTTCAAAAAAGAGTGTTGGAAAACGATGTTAAAAAAGTGTTGGAAAACACTGTTGAAAATAGTGTTGCAAAGCAATGTTGATAAACAGTATTGGGAAAATAATGTTCAAAAACAGTGCTGGAAAATAGTGTTGGAAAACTCCCCACAGGCCAAAGGTCAAGTGGTCTAAAACATTCTACTACTTAGTTTAACTGAAATGCCACGGTTGATTGGAAACAGTGTTGGGAAAAAAGTGCTAGAAAGCAATGTAGCAAAAAAATTTAAAAAGAGTGTTGGAAAGCACTGAAGAAAATAGTGTGGCAAAACAAGAAACAGTGTTGGAAAATAGTGTTAGAAAAAAGTGTTAGAAAAGAGTATCGGAAAACAAATTCCAAAAACTGTGTTGGAAAACAGTGCTGGAAAGCAATGTAGAAAAAAATTTTGAAGAAGAGTGTTGGAAAACACTGAAGAAAATAGTGTTGCAAAACTAGGTTAACAAACAGTGTAGGAAAACAATGTTAAAAAACAGTGCTGGATAATAGTGTTGGAAAACTACCCAAAGGCCAAAGGTCAAGTGGCATAGAAAATATTACTACAAAGTTTTATTGAAATCCCAGGGTTGGCCAGGCGAATTTGCTGTTTTCGAGTGAGCGTTATGCGTTACGCGTTATGCGTTATTTTGAAATTGAATTTTACCCCTAACAAAAAATCTTTCGTACAGAAATTAAAGATGTTTCACATAAAAAATATTCGCAATTTGTTAACTTAAGGCTTCAACAATTTCTAACGAAAAGTTTATATTCTTAATTTTGTTTTATATTCTTCCATTTGATTTATTTAAGTATTTCATCCAAATGTTTTAATCAAATTTTTGTTTGTTTTAGTGCTATTCGGTTCCACTGTGCGCCGCCGCGAAATTGTGTCCCGTCCAATTGGTTGTGCTTGTCCCGGTTTTTCGGGGGTGTCCATGTGTCAGAGGGAAACAAAAGTTCTCATTCTCGTCCTCGTCCTGAACATTATTAACCACAAAGTGTCACATGATTTTATTTCGCCTGTTTCCCGTGTAGTTCACCTGCAGCTTTTTTTTGTGTGCTCGCTCCCTTCCCGCGTTTATATATTTGGGCTGACTTCTGTCCGATTCTCGGCGCTGATAAGCACAAAAGGACATTCAGACATAAAATAGCTGTAAGTAGCACTTGTCTTGTGACTTTCCAACTTTGAGTCCAAAGTCCTTAGCATGCAACTGCAGTGCAGTTAGCCAAGCTGCAGCTGGGATTGCAATTGCCATAAAGAGCGCCGCCGGCCGTCGTCGAGGGCAAAATTGAAGTGCAAATAAAAGCTGTGCAATTTTTGTGCCCTTTTTTTTGTGAGTTTGTGTGTTTGTTTGTTTGTTTTTTCGTTTTCATTTTTGGTGTAGAAAACATGGAGCGTACGTCGCGCATATTTCAACAAATTTTTTACTGCACCTTGCGCCGTTTGGCTAGCGGAAATACACGGCAAGTATTTTGTTTGTTATGCTAAAATTTAATGGTTCCGGAAGTCATATTAAAGAGGTAAGGCAGGAGCAGCAGCAGCAAGAAAAATCCAAAATAAATAAACAAAAACATTTTTATGCATGTTTTCATTTATTTTACATTTGATTGATTATTCGCAAAACAACAGCAAACCCAATTTTATTTATCCAATTTTTCGCAAAAAAAAAAAAAAAAATTCCAATGTTTATTTTATGCAAAATTTTCGTGGGGCAACAACTCAATGCGCGAGTATATAAATTTGAAATTATTGGTAAACTTTAATTAGCTGCCATTCGTTCTGATTTTGCTGTTATAATAATCACACTTGATTTATGCTGATAAGCAGCCAGGTTCAATAAAAAATATGTATCTGCGCTTATTATAATAATAATACATAGCTTTTTGTATAATTATGCATAAATATGCTTTGATTTGTTTATTAAATGATAACCTGGCTGAATATAGGGCTTAAGTTTGTGTGAAATTTTAATGGCATATATTTTAAATTTTATTTATGACTTATCAAATGTGAGAAAAGTCATTATTTGGTGCCTTAATCCGGCTCTTATATGAGTAATCAATCAATTCAGTGAAAGTTAAGCTGGCAAATCTAATAGCAGAAAAATTCTTTTTTTAGGCTGATATATTTAGCTAACTAATTTTAAACACTCAACAAAAAAAATTTAACTATTCGAGCCTCAAAAAAAAACATTTTTTCTCCATTTGAGCTACATTTTTTTTAAGCTTAAGGCCTGACTTCGGTATACTCACTTTTCTAAGGGAGAAAACCGATTTCTTAAATTTCCCCTTTTAAACTTTGCACGTGTTTTTTTTTAACAGGATCTTAACAGAGTACTGTGACATTGTTTTGTATAGAATTCTGATTTCGGGCAGCCAAGTTAGTTCTAAACAGATGGTCAAATTTTTTTTTTATCATTTTTATACTTTTATAATTTTATATTTTGATAATTTTATATTTTTTTGAAAGAAAAAAATCATCGAATTTTTTATCTGAAATTTTTAAGATTTTGAGTTAAGTTGTTTAATCGCAAGACGGTAAACCGAACCACTTATTCACAATATTAAGTAATTTTTCAGCCGGAGGAAATACTCGATATGATTATTTAAAATTTGATCTTTAAATGACTCTGCGACTGACTGTAAAGAAGGGAAAGGGCATAGCCGGGCTTACTAGGCGTAGCGGCCCCCAATCTTATTCAAATTTCAAGTATGCAGTTTTAAAGTACATCAACTGAAAGTAATTTATCGATTTTTTTTAAACTTCTAGTACCATCCCTGAATTTTTAATAACGATTTTTATCAATTTCAACACGAGCGTTTTTCGGGCCAACTATTCATTCTAAAAATTTCAAAATTTTTATGGCAATAGCTGGCATCCCAACACTCTCCCAGAATAATTTTTCGAATTTTTAAAATTCAATCCGCGACTTACAAAATTCAGCGAAATTTTTAACACCAATTATTTTAGACTTCTAGTTGAGGTACCACTTTTGTATTTAACATGGTTAATTGTCATATCAAGATACAATTTGAGGAATTTTTGCAGAATTTTTGGAGGTGTGAAAGGTGTTTAAAAATAATAAAAACAATTGTATGTATTTATTTTTATATATTTAACTAGCATATAACCCGCTTGATACCGCCAAAATGAAAAAACGTTTGGCAATGATCCCACCCCCGCCCCCATTTTCCGACCTTCAGAAATGAGAAAATTATTTTCCACCTTTTTGGCCCATTGAGCGTTCAAACGCTAAAACCACCCCCGGCACCCATTATCCGACCTTGAGGGTGAGTATCCTATTTAATTGGCCCATAGAGCTTTCAAACCGAATTTAATACATATCGGCTATAAACCCACCCCCGCACCCATATTCCGACCTTTGCAGTGAACTTCCCGAAATAAAAAAAAACACGTGTTTCCATTTATTCAGACCCTAGAGCTTACAAAACGAATTTCATTGAGATCGGCTCACAAATAGCCATTGTCACTGAACCCAAACACGCCCACCATTATCCTAGCCTCTGGGCGAAAATTCCACCACCGAAAAATCACATGTCTAATTATTTTCTATAATGTGTTCACAAACCGAGTTTGAAGTCAATCGGATAAAAATAGTTTATTCCATATAGAATTTTCCGGGAATTTTCCGACTTTTCCAACATTGGAAAATCTCATGTCTAATTATTTACTATCCTTATTATACCATCCTTACAAACCGACTTTAAAGTCAATCGGATGAAAAATTGTTTTTTCCATTAGAATTTTCCGGGCATTTTCCTTGTGGGTGGAGTTTCCACCAAAAAAAAAAATCACATACCTAATTATTTTGCATACTATCCTTAAAAACCGAGTTTAATGCCAATCGGATGAAAAACAGTTTTTTCCATATGGAATTTTCCGGAATTTCCTTTTCGGGTGGATTTTCCAACATCGGAAAATCGCATGTCTAATTATTTTGCATACTATCCTTACAAAACGAGTTTGAAGTCAATCGGATGAAAAATAGTTTTTCCATATAGAATTTTCCGGCCATTTTTTTTGTGGGCGGATTTTCCAAATCCATGTCTACTTTCTCTTTGTCTTCATATTTTTAATAATCCGATTTCTGTGGGCGGATTTTCAACATTTAAAATCTCTGAATTTTAGCACACTATCCTTACAAACCGAGTTTGAAGCCAATCGGATGAAAAATAGGTTTTTCCATATGGAATTTTCCGGGAATTTCCCGACTTTTTGGGTGGATTTTCCAACATCGGAAAATCGCATGTCTAATTATTTTGCATACTATCCTCACAAACCGAGTTTGAAGTCAATCGGATAAAAAATTGTTTTTTTCCATGAAGAATTTTCCGGCCATTTTCCTTGTGGGCGGATTTTTCGAAATCTGGGAAACAGGTGTCCAATTATTTCCCTTACTTTACTTACAAACCAAATTTTAAGTCAATCGGATGAAAAACAAAATTTTCCCCATAGTAGCTTTTCCGGGAGTTTTCCACCTCTCAGGGGTGGAATTTTCCAAAACACCGCCTTAGTGCCCAATTTCAACTTATATGGAAACTTCTGTGAAAATTTCATTTTTCTATCTCTTACCGTTCAGGCTCTGCGTTGATTGCCAATGAATCAGTCAGTCAGTCAGGACAAACTCTTTTATATGTAGAGAGAGATATAATTATCTTATTAATTTTAATGTATTTAATGTATCAACGTCCTCGAAGTGGTAAATTATAAAATGTGAATTAAAGATATGAATACGAATCTTCACCGATGCAATACTTTAAAATGTCTTTAATGTTGCTACAAAAAATAAAAGTGCAATCATTAAATTAAACCAAACCCTTTTCCCTAATATTCCCATATTTTCATTTCCTTCTCCCCGCACTCTTTATACATATGTTTGTCTAAAACTGAAACTAGAACTGGCATACTAATTTTAAGCTTTCAAGTTCGCCTACCTCATCGTTAGTCATTCCTCTTTGGCTTATCTATTGAACCAAATTGTTGTTTAAGTTTGCCATTTTTCAACAACTCATCAATCTGTGCGTTGCTATGCTTTAGTTTGCCAGCCTCTTTCCGTTCCGGCATTCGGTTCTAACTTATGCGAGGCACGCACTCACCGCAAATGCAGCAGCATCAGTCTTCGTCCGTCTCGTCTGCAGGAGCTGGAGTTGCCTTCGTTTGAGCAAATATGGCCACATTTTGGCTGATTTCCTTACATCGGGGTTCGGGCCTCCTTTTAACCGCCTGTCGCCAATGACGCTAAACTTTTTTATTATGTATTTTGCGCTTTTATTATTCATCTATCATCGTTGTTATAGTTTAATAGAAAGTTTAAAAGTCATCATGGCAACGGCAATGACTTGCCAACATGCACGTCCATATTCGCTGTGTGTGTGTGCGCCATATGGAATGAATCCTGGGGGCCCATAACTCACATGCTCATCAGACTTTCATTAGCTTTGCCAAAGGCAAACGCGTTGGCCGGCAGCCAATGTGAGCATCACAGAGACAAGCAGATAAACAATTAAATTTATGCAACGAACGTTTCATTAGCATTCGAGCAAATAGCGATTTTCTGCCATTTTTTGGGTGTCCTCGGGCGGGCCGTTAGTGTTAATTAACTTGGCGCGGATTCAAGAGCCAAATAAAACGAAAATGCATGAGCCGTGACGTTCACGATTTTCATACAAACATAACTCAGGCCGCAAAATTCAATAAAATGCCCAACTGCAACTGACCATGAGACGTTTATAGCGCCATTGGCCACGCATGCAAAAAACCAAAACAACCGCAAAGTGTTTCTAATAAATTGTGCAACAACAACAACAAGTGTTAAAATTTATCGCATCTGCGATTTGCCTTTATCTCTCTCCCGCTCTTTCTCGCACACACACACGCTTTAAATCTGTCTTTTTCACTCACACAGTGAGTAAACAATATTTTATATATAAAACTGAGAGCCCGAGGACCACTTTGCCAGTTCGCTTGGCCAACGCATCACCCATTGGCGCTAACTAAACGACCAGCAACAAACTGGTAAGGTGACCGTGTTTTTTTGTGATAAGGCCAAGAAGACTATAACTGATTTTTTTAATCGATAAACGATAGGAAGTAACATTGTGCTGTTAACTGCGCAGTAATTTTGCACTCGAAAGTTAAAAGCCGTTTGAAACGTCCCCAACTTCTGCCAAAGCTAGGTGAATCCAGTGGGACGCCACCTGCGCTGCCCGTCTTAAGCCGCTTTCCGGATGCAATCTTTGGTATGGTACCGGTTACTGTCCTTCAGCGCTAGCCAAACATCCTTGCATTCCGTCACTTTAAAAAATATATCCAATTTAAATTAATTGTTACGGTTATTGTGCCGTAACTTACTACTTTTGCCAAGCTCCTCACTAATCCACAACCAGGCCGAGAAGACCGCGTTGGAATCAGAGTGTTTTTTTTTAGACAAATCCCAAATCTCGCTCTTGAATTCGACGGCATTAATAAGTTTGTACTTATCCTCGTTAGTAAATGCCATAAGGCGGCGCTTTCTGGGCGAATCTTTTTTGGTGCGCTCCATTTTCAATTAAATCTTCTTCTTCTTACTCAATTTCCACACACAAATATCGTTTCGCATCGTTCTATTACATAAATAATATATTACATGCATGGTAACTTCTTTAAATATTCCAGCTGTTTTTTTTATATGGAGTTTTTAATTCCGCGGCCGTTTCGCGTCGAGGCCACTTAAGAAGTGTCTTTCTAAATTCCGATCAAATCTATGATATTAGATCAGCGAAAAATAAAAAAGAGCGGGTGTTATAAGAGGTTATCAGTATTCAGGGTCAAAAAAGGTTTTGTTAATAATTTTTTATAGAAAGGAATTTTATTAAGCAAATACAAGTAATAATTATTCAGATGGTATCTTCTTTTAAGTTTCTAATGACACTTAGATCATGCACAAATATTCATGTAGTATCTCGATCTCTTGAAGGTCGACCCAAAAAAGGCGTTTGGCGGTGATCAAGATATCTCTGGTTTGGATTACCGGAATTAAAAGAATGGATCAAATTCTTTTAATGGAATGAATCTTTTGATATGAGGAATTGTCAAAATTTCAATGTTTGATAAAATGGCTACAAACTGAAGAAAAAATTTCAATTTTCCACTCAGTTTTCGAGAAGAACTGTTTACAAAAGTAGAAATAATTATTGGAAATCGAATGCATTCAATTAATCTCTGCGAAATTTATCTCAGAAGGTTAAGTGACCACGGACTTTGAAAACACCGTTTTGGTAAAAACTCGCTTAAAGTTTCAGAAGAAGTTTACACAAAATTAATTTTTTCTTCAACGTCGTCTATTACAGGGTCACAAGATGGTACCCTTTGCAGTGTCAGTATCTTCTTATAGGTCGAATTGATGTTGTCGCCGAGCCATTCTTCCTTCGCGGAATGATTTTCAGAGTTATCTTCCATATCAACTGATTAAAACTTGTGTTGTGTGAAACCACCTAATCATCATCTTTCCAAACATTTTTTGTTGATGAGATCTTCATTAATATGGAATATGGCTTTAGCAACATCAGTTGGTAAAGTCAGCTAGTCATGTGTAGATGAAGATAATGTGTCTGTAGCCCTAAAGCGTCTTTACAAATATGGTTATATCTTAGAAAATATTTGCCGGATCTGTTGAAATTTTCAGAGAATATACTTAAATGTACATACATTCCGAAAATGATAAAATAATAAATTTAGATTTTTTGAAAATTCTTACTGCGTATAACCCCTTAAATGCGATGCCTAAGTTGAAGCATACAAGATTTTTTATTTTTCGTTTTGAAGCTTCGTGGTACATATTTTCGACTCCGGGAGCTGACTCTCTGACTCTCTCTAAGTTAAACCCATCCTCGTTTTAAAAAAGTTTCTTTTCATACATTTAAAGAGATTCTTTAATCAAACTTGAAAGTACGTTGTGCTATGATTAAGGCAATAATATTTAGAATAACCCACATCAAAGGTAATTCAATGAATATATTCTGTTCTCAGCTAATTTTTTTAAAACTTACTTTTTATTTTTTTTTTTCAAATAAATTTACTGATAATTTTCTATAATTCTTATATTACCTTTTTTTTATTCAATTTTGACTAGAAAGTTGAAGCTTTTCATAATTTCATTGCACAATTTTGACCAAATAAAAATTTTAACCTGCGGCGCATTTTTCACAAAACAACTTTATTAAGGGTCACCCTTTTTCCAGGGCCACCGTTACAAGAAAGTCTTTTATTTTTCATTTTCTTTACGAATAACTCCAACATTTATACCACAGCTTATAATTTACGGTCACACTCTCTTTTTCCCTCTCTACATACTCCCGCATGCAATATTTATGAAAAGTTCGATGGTAAAATATCAGTTGAATATTGCGGAATGGAACATTCCATTTCCCTGATTCCAATAAGTTGTAGACAAACTCAGCTAAAATTGGGCAGTCATTATCATTCAATATTAGAAACGAGAGACTAACCGTTTCAAATACTCAAAACTTTGGCTCGTGTATGTGAAAAATACAGGAGTTTCTTCAGTCCCCGGTGGTTATGGGCGGGCCGGCGCTATTTTAAATGAACCAGCAAAGGGCACTTAAAAAAGCGACTGCAGGGAATTAGTATAGTTACTTAAAGATACTTAAATTAAAATTTTAACGTTAAAGGATTAAATAGAGAAGAACTTCTAAGGGACCAGCACACTCGATGAACGAAATACAAAATCTTAGGGCGTCTAACGTCGCCTTTGCAAAAACGAACGCAATAACATTATGTTTCACCTTTATCTTATCCCCATATGTGCGGATAAAACTGTGACTGCAGCTACAATTCGAAACTGAATTTGAGACATTGATTAGTGCAAGTTTTAAAGCAAGGACCATATAATAACAATATTCAACATTTCCTACAAGCTACTGTATTCTTGGTCAAAAGCTGATCTGGCTTAAAAGCAAAGCGAGATTCTTTTTATACAAAAGATAAGCTATAAACTTTCTTTGGAAATGTTGATAAATCCACATTACACTTAACATACGTACTTAAAATAAGATTTTTAAAATGGAATCAGGTATTGACAGAGAATTTAATGTTAGCTTTTTTTTGTGTAAAAATATATAGACAAATTTTGATTAAATAAATTTCTTTTTTTTCTTTTTAAAAATTCACTAGCCTTCTTGCTATATATTCTCCTTTGACTTTCGCATTATACAGGGTATGAAAACCACGAAGAGCAATTATGATATCGGGCATGATTTTGTGGGCAATTGGCTTTAATGGTTGCGAGGCCCGGCGAGTTCAGCAGTCCAAGCCAGTTTCCCAGTTGCTGTCGCCAACAGCAACAGCCAGTTTTGTTAGTCCCCCCCACCACTCCCTGCCCATCCCTCCCCTTCCTTCCTCAGTTGCTGCCGCTGCTCGATTGTATATGTTTGTGTGAAATTTATTTAAATGCTGCCAAAAGGCAACCAGCCACCAGAGTCAATTGGCCTCCGTTCTGGGCACAAGTGTCGCTCTAGCTGTGTATTATAAGCTTCCCTAATAAATACGCTGGGCATTTGCCAGCTAGACGAGCCTGTGCCTGTGCCTGTGCCTGAATCTCTGCCTTAGCGTGCGATGCCTATCAAAGAGCGAATGCCCTGCCAGCTGCCTTTTTGTTATTTTTTTTTTTTTTGCGGTTCGGCTTGCAATTTATTTTTATATTGCCTTATATGATGATAATCGTTTGCATTAAAAAGCGTCACCCGTTGTCTATCCCATTTAACGCTGCCAGTTTGTTGGTTTGCCAAAAAGTGTCGCTTGTTGTGTTGTTTGTATGTATTTATTTATTATTCAAAGTGTTATCGGCGGCGGCGGCGGAGGCATGGCAGCCAAAAACCCAAAGGATTAGTTATGATAAATGTGTTTTGTAAGCGTGACACCCAAACCCCAAAAAAACGGGTCGTGTCCCATTTTAATGCACAGATAATGAGTTCCTTTGTTGGCAATATGTCAAATCGCTAGGCCAATATTTCAGCCTCCATCTCTCAGTTGGGTAAAGGATTGAGGATTGCCATTTGCCATTTACCATTTGCCGGATGCCGTTTTGTGTATGCGCGTCGAATCGTGTTAATTGCTGCCTTTTGCCCCTATACCATAGCAGGGAACTACATGAGATTAGTAAGTATATAAATCAGGCAAAAGTTACGCAAGACAAGCCGCAAGATGAAAATGCTGATAAATATGGTGAAACACGAGAAGAGAAATCAATTAAAAACGCTTCAATTGGTTTTTTGTTGTTGTTGTTGTTTCTGTTTCAGTTGCCATGCCATGACAACGATGATGATCATAATGATGATTAGTAGTCCAACAAAGAGTCCTAAGACTTTGATGTGCGATTTGTGCATAATCAAGAAATTCATCATAAAAAGTGGGTTTTCACATTTTATAGCATACTTTTTTGGGCAAATTTTATTTAACTTAAGTTAAGCTGTAAAGGCTTGTTGTTTTTGCTTAAATTAAGATGGCAAACATTTTAAGTCGTTTCACAAATCTTATACAAAACATTTTCATTTCTTTATAATTTTAAAATTATTTTTAATTGGGCCCACATTGCGGATGAGTAATATTTCTTAGTAATATTCCTTAAATGTAATGTATTGTTGTGGTAAGATAATTTTAAGTGGAATGATAGCAATTTTAACATCTCTCTTAATAAAGTTAATGCTTAAAAGAAAATAATTTCAAAAGTTAACAAAACGAGAAACAAAAAAATTCCATTTTTTCAGTGGAGAAAATTTTCAGCTATTGATTAATAACTTCAAAAGTAGGTAACATTTTGGCAACTTGTTTTTTGCTTTAGGTTATACATGCCAGGGGCAAAATCTTGGAAAAAGTGGGCGCTTAACCCGGCTTAAAAAATATAAAATTTTTTATTTTTTTAGTTGAAAACACCAAATAGATGATTGTTTTGAAGACAAAATTGCTTTTGCATCAGAACCAACGATATTTGATGAGCCACCAACTTTTTTTATTCATAAACATAACATACTTAAAAGTGATGCTATGTATCAGCCCACCCCTCGGAGCGCTCCGAAACTGCCTAACTCCGACTCCCTAAGCTATATCCCTTAGGAGTGTTTATGGCGACGACATTTTCAATCAAAAAGGGATCCATTTTCATTCGAATAATATGGATTATGAATAAAATTGGGAGTGGTGCAATGGGTAGTGTGTGAGCCTACTGTGCGGAAGGGCCTGGGTTCTCGAACCCTCCTCGGATAATCTAATAAAAAAGTTTTTTCTTTAAAACTTTTACACATCCGGTTACCTTTACCAGCTATTGGCGCCAGCTGTGAAGAAGTAGCCATGAATAAGTAACTGAATCTTTGAGATTGAGAGAATCTCGGCTTGTCCCTTTTGGTTGGGATGTAAGGCCTCCTCTTCGGATTATTTTCATCAAACCAAAGTCACTCAGTCTAAACTATCTTAGGATGATTTAAGGAGTCCTTTTTAAAAAAATCATTGGCGTTTAGAGGAGTCCACAAAGCGTTATCCAATTAAGCATTCTGGGATGCCGAAATCACTCATTTAAGAAGTCCCAGTGGCGGCACACTTTATTCATTTATATTGAGAATGCCTTTTTTCCGGCTGATATACACCTTTGGGACTCGGTTCGGAGCCTCCCTGGGAGGGTAAAGCGCTTCTTATAGGAAGTTCTAAAGGTGCGCTGTGTACACTTCCCTTGTTGTCATATATATGACAATCCGGGCAGACCAACTTGACTAATGCGATTTTTAATTTTTAACAAATAAGCTACAAAAAATCTTTCACCCAAGATATGCTAACATTTTTTTGTAGTCCAGGTCAAATTTACTTCACTATTGAGATTCCAACGAAATATTTGACAAAAATGTGTGATTTTATAACTTTTAATCAACTCTAAATCGCATGAAACATCCACCTGTAATTCGTTAACAAATGTTGATTTTAACAGCTGTTATTTTACCATGGCTGCATTCTGTTCACATTTCTGGTTTGAAACATTAAGAACTGATGAATTTAACTTATGGCTATAAAAATGTTTTGGAAATTAACTTTCTGCCAAAAAAATTAAAATATTTCCTATAGCGCCATGGCAACCGAGTAAAGCTGTTAAGTCTTTAAAACATAAAATTTGAATATATTTAAACATTTGACACGAACAACCAAAGACTGCTTAAGAATGGTTTAATATTTCTGTTTTTTTTATGTCTTAACAATTTTTTGTTTACACTGCAAAAACAACTGATTATAAAGAAATTGTATGTGGATTTCAAATATGACTTCCTATTTGAGTAACGCCACTTTAAACAGCCATTCCTCTTTATTAAAGAGAACTATTCAATCTGTTGTATCTTTTTGATTGACTTAGGATTACGACAACAAAAATCTTATTACAATTGCACAAATATATGGAAACTAAGGCAGGTTTTTCCCCGAAAATAAACGATAGTGATGAAGCCATTGACAATGGCACCAACCCACCGGTGCTGTTTTTTTTGAGTATTATAAATATATAAAATTAAGTGGAGCTATAATCAGTCATACGCAGTGTTGCCTATTCTCATATATTTGTTTTCTTAAGAAAAGCTCGGCGTTAATTTGAATTGTACCAAAAATTTAGATCTTTAGATATTGCGAAAAAAATAATTTTTGGTGTAAACTCGGTTGATTTGATACGTTTAATATGAAAGTATCATGAACTATGTTCACCAGGGCCTAGTTCACAATAAATAAAAAAAGGAATATTTCTTTCGAATACGCTTGAAAAGTTTACTCCAACTGTTTACCCGGTAAAAATATATAGGATATGATATCAAATATTTAAAATTTGTAAATCAGATAATAAAACCGCGATTGCCTGGCGCTATTGCATAGTCATCCGATTTTGATAAATTTTTTTCAAAATTATGTGAAAGCATATAAAACTAATATATACCAAGATTGGGGACGCTACGATAGAAAACAATAAAGTTTTTCTCAGTTTTTTGACCGACCGTTTATATGGCAGCTATATGCTATAGTCATCTGATTTTGATAAATTTTTTCAGAATTGTGTGGAAACATATAAAACTAATATATACTACGATTGGAGACGCTACGATGGAAATCAAAAAAGTTTTTCTCACAAAGCTATAAGATATATTCACCCGATCCGGCCGGTTCCGACATATTAGTTGCGTGCAGTAAAAAGAAGACTCTGTGCAAAATTTCAGCTTGATAGCTTTAAAACTGAGGACTTTGGGACCCAAAGATCCCGGGACCCGCGGCATTTTGGGATAATGGAATTATCAAATTTAAAGATTAAATCAACGCCGAGTTTTTCTTAAAAAAAATATATGAGAATAGGCAACGCTGCGTATGAGTGATTAAAGCCCTCACTGTGTATGAGTGATTATATCGCTCATACGCAGTGTTGCCTATTCTCATATTTGTTTTTTTAAGAAAAACTCGGCGTTCATTTGATTTTAAATTTGATACAAAAAAAACATTTCCCTGGGGTTTACTAATTTAAATATTGTTGCCATTTTAATTTAAAAATTGTACCAAAAATTTCAAATATTCTACAGATATTGCTGAAAATATGTCATCTGGTATACGTGTCGTATGAGTAATTTTTTTAAAAACACTTTCGGCTGTTTTTTTTATTGCGCGTTTGATTTTTAAAGATACATTGGTATGTGTTTTGTGGCATAGACCCATTAAACCAGAAATTTATGTCCAGAAATATTTGCATAAAAAAAAATACAAATATATTTTTGACTCAAAATTTTTTTTTTTTTTTTTTTGCTTGGGTTTAGGTTAAATAAATTTGCTCCAATTCTGGTTTGGTTTAGATTTCCCCCCAATTAATTAGGATAACGCTTATTCCAAAAGCAACTTGTCAACTTGCTAAATTTCAAAAAAAAGAGCATCCTAATGATTGATACAATAGCAAAGCGATTTTTTTCATATTTCCACAGCAACTTTTTTCCATTATTATGCTGTTTCTCGCCTTTAACCCCCTTTCCTAGCCACCCCTTGAGAAAAAAATTCAATTATGTAAGTCACCCAGCATAATCGATTAACGCCCGCGCTTGGCATTGATGTAGCTGCTCCTTCTACTGTTTCCATTGTTCATTCTTATTGTGAATTGTTTTTTTTTTTTTGGTTGAAGTTCCTCTAGCCACACATGAGTAAATGTGTATGTGATTGCGTTATCAAGACATACTTTAGTTATAAATTCGATTAAATTACCTCCGACGTTTTTTTTTTGTATTTTTTTTTGCCTTTGTGGATAATTTCAATTTAATCGCGTGCTGCCGACGCGTGACTCGCTGCGCTGGCTAATAAATATTTCACTTATTTCACGATTTTCACGCCTACTATTTGCTGATACTGTTGTGTGTAGTCTGGTGTTTGTCCCCTTCCCCCTCCTCGCACCTGCTGTGAGTGAATTGTTACAAAACGTTTTCACCATTTTTCTTGCTTGCTCGCACATTGTCAACGTTTTGTGGCAAAGTGTGGAAAGCTGGGCGGCTGCACACGGGGGCGTGGCCCGGAGTGCCGAGTGCCGGCGGCGTGTCTCAAAATGAGTTGACACTTTGCATGTCAGTGTAATTTTGAAATATTAATCATATGGCATGTGCAGGTTGGTGACGATGACTGCGACTTGCGACTCTGACTGCCTGCTGAATGGGAATGTTTGCTTGGCATGGCATGAGCATTGAGCAGGGAGCAGGGAGCAGGAGCTGGAGCTGGAGCATGGGCCTGGCCTAGTCAGGGCATGATGATGAGGGCAAAACTATTGTTGCTCCTGCATATTACGTTACATGCGAGCATTAGGCACACACACACACACGCTGAAAGAGACGAGGCCAACACAAAGGAACACTGGCTGCATAATCAAATGGAAAATGTTAACTCGTGCTGCTCGTGAAACGAATGCACTGCAACAAATTTGGTAACTAAATATTTCATTGATCTAAAGCCCATTTTTTATAGAGACAAATATAAGGAAACATTTCCGACCGTATAAAGTCAATTTATAGCCATATCCTTCTGTCTGTATGTATGAGAGACTATCAGAGTTAGAGCCCCCAGAATTTCCTTATAAGTTGGTGTTCTTTGTATTCAGGGCCTTAAATTGCTTTTTCTCTTTCTTAATAAGCTAATCTAACATCCAACATCTTAAAGCCAAATGTTCCTATTTCATCGTAGCACATAAAACAAAGTAATCTCAGAGAATATTGTTATATTTTTTTTTCAATTTAATTAGCTTTAAAACCACTTGACACCAAATCGTAAGGAACTTAGTAGACATGAGACAATACTATGCGGTTGATTGTGGGCTCGATTCCGCCTCGGAACATATAATAATGCCAACACGATTAAGAACTTAAATCTAAGATGTACTGTTCAGTTAAGCATGTTAGAGACTCGGGTAGTATAATATATGTACTACATAATTGACTGTTTTGAGTAAATTGTATCTCTCTGTAGATTTTTTTTTTGGAACTCACACAACGCCAGTTTTTCTATATTCGATGTGTTCCGGAAATCGCTAGAGCTTTTGCAATCAGTTCTTTCAAAAAACATCTAATCCAAATGTCGGTGTTGCCTGATCCGACTGGTAGACATTTGAATATTGCAATAAGAAGAAAGTTGGCAATAAAAAAAATTACCCAAAGTTAGCAACAAAATTTGTGAAAATGTGACGTATGCGCAATTTGTGCCCCAAAAAGTAGGCAATGTATTTATGTACATGTGGCGTATACGCTATGCGGGCCCTGCAAAGTAGGCAACACTTTTGTAAAAACTTAAATAAAAACCAAATAACGAGGCATAATTCACGTATTTACTTTGGATATCGCTCGCGAAAATACCAAGAATAGAAACTAATCACGCGATAAAGATTGTTTAATACAGGGTGTATCTTATGTTTTTACCCGATGTTTTTATACACTTGAAAAGTGTATATTAATTTGGCCCAGAAGTTTGTAACGCATAGAAATATTCATTTCCGACCCCAAAAACTATATATATTCTTGATCAGGACGACGAGCTGAGTTCAAATCCGTCTGTCTGTCCGTCCGTCTGTCTGTTTCTACGCGAACTAGTCCCTCAGTTTTAAAGCTATCGAGCTGAAATTTTGCACAAAATCTTCTTTTTACTGCACGCAACTAATATGTCGGAACCGGCCGGATCGGATGACTATATCATATAGCTGCCATAGGAATGATCGGTCTAAGAACTAGTTTTTGTTAGAAAAACTTTTTTGTTTTCCATCGTAGCGTCAATAATCGTGGTATATATTAGTTTTATATGCTTCCACACCATTCTGAAAAAATTGATCAAAATCGGATCACTATAGCATATAGCTGCCATAGAAACGGTCGGTTAAAAAACTAGTTCTAGTGAGAAACATTTCGTGTCCTTATTTTATATTTAATCCTACAATAAACTTTTGTTTTCTATCGTAGCGTCCCCAATCTTGGTATATATTAGTTATATATGCTTTCACATAATTTTGAAAAAATTTATCAAAATCGGATGACTATAGCATATAGCTGCCATAGGACCGATCGGTCGGAAAATGTGTTTTACTAAGAAAAGTTTTTTTTATGGTATCAAATTTTTCTTATCAATGATTTAAAAATTTTAAATATCTGATATCTATATCCTATATATAATTTACCGGTTAAATCAGTTGGAGAAAAGTTTTTCAAGTGTATTAAAACTTCGGCACAGTCGAAGTTAGCTTTGCCTTCTCGTTTTTTTTTTTAATTTGACAACCAATGAATTTTTTGAAGTAAATGTTTTTTTTATTGAAATTGGGTCCTTTACAATTTGTTTGGTCACTTTTTAAAGATGACATTGGCCAAGTGACCACCTCCAGATGACACACACAAGTCGGCCCGTTTTTCGGCATTTGCCATCACTTTTTTGAGTGTTTCGGGTTGAATGGCAGCGATTTCTCGGCGTATGTTAGCCTTAAGTTGTTGGAGAGTGGCTGGTTTATCAGCATAAACCTTTCCCTTCAGGTATCCCCACAGAAAAAAGTCAGGTGCGGACAAATCTGGCCATTCGAAATCGCCATATTTCGATATCAATCGATTCGGGAACATTCCACGCAGTAAATCCATGGTTAGACGCGCTGTATGGCTGTTGCGCCATCTTGTTGGAACCAATAGTCGCCCCGCCACATGGCCATGGGGGACATGCTAAACTGCTGAGCACGATGTCGGACCGAAACTTGTTGACGTGCCGCGACGTCGGCCTCCAAACTCCGTCTGGTACGCGGTTTATTCCGTCGAGTAGAGGTTGCCAAAGATCCTGTGGCATTGAATTTTTGCCACCAAAGCACGAATAGTCCTCGGAGTATTCAACTCCTCAAAAAAAATGCTTCAAAGTTGTTTTAAATCTTTTTTTAACCAGGGTCGGCAATGCGAGCAGAGAAGTTGCCAGTGGCAAAAGCTCGACAGACATCGTTTGCATGAATTGTGGACAATATGCAAGTATTGAAATGAAAGCTTTTGAATGACCGCCACACCATGATAAATGTGCTTGAAAGTGTTTTAAAATTTTATTAAAATTTGAGTTAAGACAATACACACATAGACGACACATAGAGTCACATATGCATACATTTTGTTATTTCGTTTGCTTCAAATTTTTATTGTCTTTTGCGCTAAATAGTTAGCCAATAGGTGCCCTTCGAACACCTATTTTGTTTTTCCACCAAAAACCTTATTTTCTCGGCGTGCTATATAAAAAATTATTAAATATTTTCTCTCCGTGTACGCACTGTGTCGACTCGAAGAGGCAGAGAATCCAGGCATAAAGCAATTAGTGTTGCATTTTATGGCCTTTAATGTGGTAATGGTTTCGGGTAATTAACAATTATGTCTAACTACAAATGCGACACGTTGCCGATTGCGTGCATTGGTTTTGCCTAGAGTCCCCCCACCCACTTCCAGCTCCTGCTGCTGTGGCAGTCCTTAAGGTTATTACAAAATTTTGCATATTTCAAGTGAGTCGGAGTCGGAGCAGCAGCAGCAGCTTTTCGCAGCTGAAGCTGCTCCTGGTGCAGGCAAATTAGCCATCGCAGTGAAAACTAACTAAGTGGTTTGCTTATTGTTAGTTCGTTGGCCATATTAAAATTTCAGAAATTGCCAAGCTGAGCATTTTTAATGTGCTCGCAAGCAGATTAATTGCCCATGCAAATGTTGCACTACCCCAGGAGCAGCGGGTTAGTGGAAAAGTCGTCCAGCAAACCTAATGAGGCGACGTGGGCCAGTTTATGTTTCATACCGTTCTCGGTTTATGAGTGCCAAATTAATAGTTAAACATTATTTAATGTTTTAGGAAGTTATATTTTTCACTTGCCAAAAGTTTCACCTTACTAAAATTTAAATAAAAGCATTAATCAAAACATTATTAATGTGCAAATTACTTGAAGTAATTGAAATTTGTTTTGTAGTTGTTGTTAGAAATATAAATTTTGAGAATAATGAGCACATTATTCTAGGAATTAAGCTTCAATTAAATATAATTTGTTTTACTAGGAAATAACAAGAATGGTATTGGAATCCACAAAATTTTACTGGGAATTATAATTATAAAAGTTAATTAGAAACCAAATACAACGTCTATTCAGTGGAACTGAACAAATTAATCCTTAGGTCACAATACTCTATACTCAAAGATCAACTCTGTTAAATAAAAACAAGTAAGAGCGCTGCAGTCGAGTGCGCCAACTATGAAATACCCTGAACACTTGATTTTGTGTGTTATCATACGAATATATACACATACACACCCATACAGAAAAAACTCACTCGATAACCATACTTCTAACCAAGGGCATAGCCAGCTTTTCATAAGAGTATTTAGAGGCAATATGGCCTAAAAAAAATTTTTAAATTGTTTTATTGAATAGTTCGGAAAAAATTATTAATTGTAAATGCCTTCGATATGAACAAAATTATGAAAGAGTTAGTTTTCCAAAGCAATATCTATTATGTAGTGGGCGGGGGCAGCTGCACCATTCATAGATCAGTCATTAACACCACCCAAGACCCTAAAAGATATCACGCTTGTTACCACACATCTAAGATGCTTCTAATATTTTGCTGAACGGTGATTAAATTGAGTTGAATTGTGCTTCTTTCAAGCACTTTTAGAACATTTATACTCAAAATTCTTGAGTTAATTTTAATCATATTTTGAGTTCTCGGCAACTTATTTTCTGAACAGCTTTATTTCCTTTATGTACTTGTTTTATACAATCAGTTAATTTGAAAATCATATTAATTTTCAATCCGTAAAGTGATTAATAATAATGTGTTGGTTAAAAAATTATTGCACGCGCTCCAGCCACATTTCTGGCGGCTATGATTTCCAAAGAAGGACTTGATGCTTTAATCAAGCCCCTAAGTGTAATGGGAAGTCCAACCGGAAACGAATGTCATAATTACGTGCAGCGGTGCAACGAAACACGAATCGCTCGCTCTGAGCTGTGCGTGAGCGATGCCGTCCGAGAGGGCATGATGAACGTCCGATTGGAACAAGCAACCTTAAATGACTTTAAATAGATACATAAGTGATATTTGAAGATTTCATAAAGTTATTCGAACTTGAACTTTCAAACGCGATTTTCTCGAAACCACGTTTTTTGAAATAAGTACATAAATACATACCACAAAAACCGAAATTGAAAAAAAACATGAGCTACAAATTACTTACATTTTAAAAATATCTTTTTGCCGAATTTTTTTTTATTTTAAATAGAGATTTTAACTTTGAGGTCTTATTCCACGATCCTAAGCCATGTTAAAAACGCTTACGAAGCGTTGATGTATGGAGTACTGCAAAATTCACAATTATATCTATCGGGGGTGTCACAAAAATTTTTTCGCGCTGCCACAGGGCCTGTTTTCGAGTGATTTAAAAATTGCGCGAATTGCTCAAATAAGCACCCAAGATGAATTTTGTTCAATTTGTGTTAAATTTCTGAATAGTCTACATTAGCAAAAATAAACTTTCAATATTTTTAGTTTATTAAATTAATATTTGAATAAATCGCTTGTTAAATTTGTCATTCACTGCAGCAAACAAAATCGCTTTCTTTCTATATTTGAATTTAGAAATTGATCGAGCTCAATTTTAAGGTCAATGCAATACTGATTTTTGTGCTTAAAGAAAGATAACAAAACTTTGTTTTATTCACATTAATTGTTGTTATTATCTTTAGCCTATTTATTTTGCTATTTGAAAATTTATCACCGCCAATTTTAGTTCATTAAAGTGGCAACGTCGGAAAATGCAATTGGACAAAAAAAGTCGAGAAGCCGCTAAAATGTAAGTAAATTTTAATATTCTTCCGAAATGTTTCTAATTTTAATTAATTATTAGGGCGAAAGCATTGAACAGAAGATATTAAGAGATCCTTGGTTCTTTTAGGCTGTTACAGCCAATTTTACATTTTTCAATTGAACTGAAGTGCAGAGTACAATTTTCTTCGCGTTTGTAAAGGAACATTAGAACATAATCGGCAACTCCACAAAGACCGACAGGGTAGCGCATCCCGGTATTAATAGGCGCAGCAGCTAAATGCCAATGGACCTCTAGTAAAATCGGCAGTGAAAAGGCTTTGTGTAAGTAACTCTATTGGACTTCCTTTACTTGCGACTGGATGTGGCTAAAGCTTTTCTAAAAGCCCAATCTGCTGACATTCATAATCAAGATGATAATCCAAAAAGTATAGAACATTGTCCTATCAATGTGTAGTAAACTTCATTCCTTCTAGGTCTTTACCCAGTTTATCTTTTGTTAATTTTGAGATCTTCTTTTCAAAGAAAACAAAGAAGTTTAAGTTCAAATTCGAACAAATCGTATTTTCTTTACAAACAAAAATAAAGTATAGCTTTTTTCAAAAGTCTATGTATCAAACTTTTTTAAAGTTTTTCATGCAATACAAAAATTCTGGGTAGAAAAAAATGCGATCTTCCATGAGAACTTTTGACCCTTATAAGGGCACCAATTATGGCCTGGTAAAACAAGCTACCTGAAATTTAAGTGCTTATTTTAATTCTGGAAGTCAAATTTAGTCGGAGTACAACATTTCAGATTTTCACCTTAAGCCCCCGATCTTTGTGTCCAAAAATGGATGGGAAACCGAAGTGAACAATTGGATTGGAATGAAATTTTATTTTAAATTGGAGGTAAGGATCGGCACAAATTGGAATTCCAAATTTGTGAATTCTGAAAGGTCATGATATAAAGAGATATCATTTTCGTTCCTGCCCTGATCTATAGTGTATAAATTATTTTTGAAAAGAACATTATTCTAAACAGAAGTAGTCTGCATTGGCTTTAGGTTCAGAGCAACAACAAAAACAGAAAATCAAAGAACCCTTATAAGCGCGGCTCGAGTCAAGCAGCGATTCACACACAGTGCTATTGGATTTTCACAGTCTTCTGTAGCCGTCTGCTTGGGCGATCTGGCGCCGGCATTGCAAGTATTTTGTTTTCGAATTCTTTTCGCTGCAACGCGATTGCCAATAACGGATTTAGCTGACTGAGCCCATCGCTGGTTCAGAGCTTAATTGGTAAGGTCGGTTCTGAAATGTTCATGCATTTGTTGTTTCCATTAAACATTCGACTTTGAATGCAAATATCTCTTGACTAACGGAATATTTTTTCAAACGAATTTTGTCAAAAAAAAAAACTTGGATCCCGTTACTTTAGTTATGTATTCTGCTTTGACTTGAGTACAAAGTTTTTTGCTGTAATTTTTCGTTCCGCATTTGCTGCTGTTGGACATTTCGGAAGCGTAAAATAATTGCAACTTTTGATCGATCGAATTATTAAATTATCAAGCTTAACTGAAGTTATATTCAAAGTTAATGAATACATGATCAATTTTACATTTCCTAATAATATTTGACATTAATTTTACTTTTGCAAAAAAGTAGAGAACATTTTATTAAAACTAATTGGAGTGTTTAATTTTAAAGTGTTTGGATTTTTTGTGTTATTCGAGAGCTATATTGTAAGAAAACACAAACAAAAAAATTCTATATGCCCCGTGCAAGTTTGGTGCATGAAAAGGGTTAATGATCTATCTGTTAATGCACAGTCTGTGCATCCCGTATTTTGGTGTGAAGCCTGGCTCTTTTAATGGTCTTTGGTTTGGCCTTGACTTTTTCATATGTACAAACTTTAAAATATTTCTTTCCTTAAAAAAACATTTAACTTTTTGGAAACTTAATGCTAGAAAAGAAAGAACAAGACAAGTTTCCATAGAAATGCGAAGAATTTTTCAATGAATTAACTGATTAACTTGACTGAGAAGAGTAACCTTTTATATTCACTGAAACAACAACTACAAAATATTCTGAATAGTTACATCCGATGATTCAGCATCGGAATGTCTGAAATGAATTGCCCCCCAACTGTGCGCGCGCATTAATGTCCCATCAGATATTTCATTAAAAATCGCATTTCAACATCCCACCCGTTTGCTGCTGGGTGTCATAATTAAAAAGCGCCAACCTAATGGGCATATTGCACAGTGGCCAGTCGGCCAGATCGTCCCAGCATCTGTGGTCACCACTGCGGGGCCCAGTGCCAAAGTCTATTAACGTACACGAAACCGTTAATTTTGCTGATGCAATTTCGGCTCAATTTATTGTGCACCCACAAACACACAACAACAAAAAAAAAACAACAACAAAAAAATGGGCAGACGAAGAGGAAAACTAAAAGAGTAAAGTAAAACGAACCGAAATTGAAAAGCCAAAGTACATAACAACAAGCTGGCTGCCTGCCCCCAAAATGCCAATCCCAGGCGCGAAAATCAATATAAATATGCTCGGAATGGCACGGCAGGGGCGAGGTTCCCAGCTTTTGGGACATGACAATTTATGTGCATTTTGTATGCAGGCGGCTAAATAGACAAGGGCTAGGCGAGGTCCGCGTGCGTGAGCCAGACAGACAGACAGGCAGAGGCAGGCAGCACATAATACAATGCCTGTGCCAAGGACACGCCCCCCCCCCCACCCTGCCTCTGCACTCGTATGTAACGATAAAACTTGAAAATGCTGTTAGCTACAAAATTTGTTGTCAGACTTTTGTCGGCTCGACGCTCTGACTCTGACTCTGGCCATGTGCAGATTTTTCAATACAAAAAAGTGAAGGCCGGGGGGAGAGGGGTTTGGCGTACTACTAATTTGCCCTCCCCCCGCGGAAATGCATGCGCCATTGCATTTGTAGTCGGTGTGCGTGCAATTGCAAATTTATGCACTGCGTTGTAAACAAGGCAAACATTTCCGAGTCGCACAATTGTAAATTATTTACAGCATACTTTTGGGCTGGCCGCGGCAACTTTGACTCGATTTCGTATTGGGAGTCTGGCCAAGCGACAAACCTAATTACAGCACCAGTCACACACACACACACACACACACAGTGAAATTTACATCGAACTGATATATCCAGGGGCTGGCCGCCTTTGTCGGTTCGTTTAGCCTCGCAAATTGCTGTCCATTGAGTTAGCTGTTAGAGCCATTCTCACTCACGCACACCTTCGCATTCCACACACATAACTTTTACACCCTCAACCCCCACCCCCCTTTTGCCTTTTGCGACAACTGAACACTGACTTTTCAACTCGAGCTCGAGCTGACTGCAGCTGTTGCTACTGCCGCTGCCGCTGTCAAGTGGACAACGTCAGGGTGCAAAAAATCGACAAACAAAAAAAACTGCCTGCTGCAAAATATTGTGCAATGCGCTGCCAAATAACAAAACAAAAACAAAAGAAATCAAATATTCACAATATATAAATGGGAACGACTTGAAGATACCTCAAAAGGAAAAAACTGAAACAAAATATTACTTAAGCCCATAAATTAATTTGAAGTAATTACGTTTCTTAAAAAAAATAAGTTTGAAGAGATGTAGAAATCGAGAATTATTAAACCATAACACACTGGGCCAGCTACCCCAAAGTTGAATAATATGTAATATGTTATATGACTATATGTACTTGGTTAAAATAAGTTCCTTAAATTATAAAATATGAAGTGCACACTTTAACACAGACTTCTTAACATAAATCCAGGAGGTTCTTAAAACAGCTGTATAGTCGACCAGACTTTGTATATAAATTGCGTAATAAATACGAGAATGCAAAGCTTACTTCAGAAAGTGCCGAAGTTTTAATGCACTTGTAATAGCTCACTTCTACTACGTTTCATGTTTCATATGCATCTAAGTAGATTTTGTGCAATTGGTTCTCTCATCTTCGTTGATTTTAAATTTAGGTATTATGTGCAATTATGGTACGGTCACACCGGCAGGATTGGATACGCACTAACGCGTAGGTTGGCAGCACGGGGACGCTCAGCTGTTTTTGATGTAAAACTTCTTTAATTAAAATAAGAAAGATTTTTGGAAGGGGTTAAATTGAATTTCAAAATAACGCTGTGCTTATCAACACTGTATTCCAAACTGGGGCTGCAAACCGGTTTTAAACCGAATTCCGACTTTTATTTTACTGTGAACCAAACCTTGAACCGAACCTCTTGTGAAAAAATAGTTGAACCTAAAACTGTTCTGAACCAAAACTTTCGGTTTGGTTCAGCAAAAGTTTCACGTCTGAAGCTAAGGTTCCACAATCAAATAATTGTCCCAAATTTTAGCCATTTCTTCATTTTATGGAACTTAAAACTCTACATACTCAAATAATTTTACCAAATAGTACTGAACCTCCCTATTTAGGCCTATTCAGCAAAAATTTCATCAACATTTGGGAAAATTATTTGCCTATAGGACCTTAGCTTTAATGCGTGTTTTTGCAACTCTAATATTTATATTGTCTGATCAAAAAAGAAGAAGAGAACAAAAAATTACTAGAGAAAAAACTAACCGTAAATATAAAAATAAATTGGCATAAACTCTAAAAATAAAGTTACAGACTTGAAATTTTGTGTGAATGTTACTTATATTAAACTAGAATTTCGAAAAAAAAAAAAATTTTTTGTTAATTGGATCACTCCTTAACTTTCCGCCCCTAACAGTAGTAACCTGAAATGGTATAGACAAAAATTAATTTATAATATTTGGCATACATTTTAAATAGAACTAATATGGTAAAACTTGCCACCGCAAAAATAATTTGGGTTTGCAGCCCTGATTCCAACACCGCTTTCCAACACAATTTTTCAACACAATTTTCCAACACTGCTTTTCAACATTATATTCCAACACTTTTTTTTAACATTGTTTGCCAATACCATTTTCCAACACTATTTCCAAAAGTGTTTTCTAACACTGTTTTTCAACATTATTTCCAACACTGTTTTTTAACATTGTTTTCCAACTGATTTCCAACATTTTTTATCAACATTATTTTACATTATTTTTTTACTTTGCCAACCGATATAAAAAATATCGAGCGAAAAAAATCAAGAATTTCACGTTCACGTTTTGGATCTCGTTGGGGAAAATAAGGACATGTTGAAAAACAAACAGACGGACAAAGTGACCTGGAAACAGAATAAGGAGGCTTGCATCAAATTGTCTGAAAAATTCAGTGGAACGACAGGTATTCGGCGCGATTAGAGACAGCTCCGCGACAAGTTTTTCTTAATGAAACGCAAGAAGAGAGCGAGGTTATCTTCCCTGTTAAGCAGTGAACTTGCCCTATGCATGTGCAAGTACGAAATGTAAGATTTTTTGTTATTTTAGTAGTCATTCTGTCAGATGTTTGGTCAGCTGTATGATTACCTGTTCTTTAGCCTGGAAACTAAAAATGTTGTGCAACAAACAGAGAAAAGCATACAAATGACATTTCGATCGGAGACAGGCTTTATTATTGATCAGTCCAAATTCGATTTTGGGAGCTTAAAAAACTTCAACAGTAAATACATAGTTGTTTTAGATTGATTTTGTTGATCGGATGTACCTTAGGCTCTAGATTGACAGTGGTATCTGTTATTAAAAGCAAGTACATTCAGACTTCCGTTTTCCAAGTTCGTTCTTTTTCATCAACTGAGTCCAACCGATCACTAGTGCGTGCGGCTGAGAAAGTAAATACAAAAAGAATAATTAGTTCTCAAAAAGGGAAAATATTGCTTATTTCGCCTTTAAAAAAAAAAAATTTTAAGAATTTAAAAAAAATTAATGCGAGTGAAAATTATTCATTTGGGTGAGTTAGGTGTCACGTTCAACCTACACTTACTAAGAAAAGTTTGTGTACTGGGTCTCCCAGCTGCCAGCATTCTGCTTCCAAGTGGATTCCTGCCTTATTTTCTAATCGTTTAAAGCGGATTGAGTCTGCATATGGCCCTAGGTACTCTCAAGTCGAGTTCAAAGCGGCTCGGCTTCAGGCTGCGCTGACTTGGCCAAGACAATATGCGAATATAACCAGCTAACTGGAAACTCTTTTGGGTCGGCCCCAACCAACCAAGTCACACCCTACAACATAAAATTGAAAAAAAACCGTATATCAACCCTCAGCAGAACCCTCTACCACCAAATTATTAACAACCAAGACACAACAACACAATCTGCCCTCCCCACTTTAAATGAATATTGATCAATAATTATAAAAAGACTTGACTATTAAAATTTTAAAAAAATGAAGATTTCTCTTAAACATATTTTGAAATATGCGTTTTCTTTTTATTATTCATGGGTTTAGCATATATTTCTCAGCATTACAGCATATTACTTGGTCGTTTATCCACAGATATTAACAAACATTTGATTTATGAAATTATCTTACAATAATCTGATCACAAAATTTTTTTTCCTATTAATAAGTTGAAATTTCGCTTATAATTTGGAAAAAAAATTTAATATCTTAAAACAAAATTGATACTCAAAATTAAACTTTAGCAACTATAACTAGTTTATAGGCGTATTTATTACCTTTCATGTCAATATCTAGCTTTGTAAAATTGGTTTTGCTGTTGGGAAGTTATGATGAAATACAAAAGCATACCTCTTAAAAAGTTTAAATTTTTAAAAATTCTTAAATAAAAAATATTCAATACAGGAAATTTTTAAATATTATTTCCCAAGTTTGAAAAGCTTAATGCATCAGAAATAATCAGTTTCAGGATGAGAGATGCTGCCGATATGCAGATACGAGTAAAAGATACCAGGACTTTACCAAGCTTATGGTAAACATTTGAGGTGGCTGACATTTATTTCAAATTTATAAGCCCAATATGCCCAGCTTTGGCCATAGCGTCACATCGAGTATAAACAGCAACAGCCAACAACAACAACAAAAAAAATGGGAAAAACACAAAATGTTAACGGCAAATGTCGAACCACGAATGTCGAACGACGTTTTTGGGCCTGGGCCTGGTCTTTCGCTTTGGCAACAACCAAATGCGTCTCTCTCTCTGTGTGTGTGTGTGTTTGTGTGTGTCTGTTTTATTTTACTTTTGCATATTTTTTGGCGTGTTTCAACTAGTACTGCGGCGCTGTCTCTACATTTTTCAAGTTGTCTGCGTTTGACGTGCACGGATGGGCGCTCCACTGCGTCGGCGGTGGCGGCAGCGGCGGTTGGCGTAGTTACAGTTTTGCCTTGTCGACCGTTGCCACCCACTGGGCCCCACACCCATGGCAGCGTCTAGGCGGTTGTGGTTCGTTGCTTGGTTATCGCCTCGCCACTACTCACACACAGCCAAAGACCAAGAGAGCGAGCCGAACCAACTGACTTTCGTCCCGTTGGTGAGCCTGTTTTTTAGTGCCTTCCGTAACCATTAAATTTTACGTTTTTATTAGCGCCAGCGCCAGTGCCAGTGGAAGATAGGGTCGTGCCCACCCCCCACCCACCCTCCACAAACAACTACAACAATTTTTGAATATTTCCGTTTTGGCTGGCAGTTTTCGGGTTTTCGGGTTGGTCTACAAAATGCAGTTTTGCATGCACTTCATACCCACACACAAACAAACAAAAAAAACGTAACGAAATGAAATGAAAAGAAAGCAAACAAAATTTCCAACCCCCCCTACGGAGAAAATGGCAAAATTGCATTGCGCTCAAATGTATGCTTTAGTTTTTTTTTTCTTATTTTCGCTGCGGGCTTATCAACGTCTCAGATCACGAAGCGGCCGCCAGCAAAAGTTAGCACAGATAGCGCCGGAATTGTCGTTAGACACCATTTGAAATTTTTTGCTCATTTTGTGTGGTTGCAGTTGTGGGCGGCTGCGCATAAAATGAAGCTCAAACATGTTGGCCTACCCCTAAAATGGTTGCAGGGGTGAGAAAACAGTCCATAAACTGAAGGCTGCAAAAGCTCAAACCTAAATGAGCATGTTGCTTCACCCGCTTACCTTCCACATACACAAAGTTCAGGTTGCAGGGCAACGAAAAACTCTTATACCAGGGCAGTTGGTTGAGTGAGTGGCAAATTTTGAGTCAATTTTCAGGTTGGACTCAAACCAAATCATGTTGTATGGAAGGTAACTAGCAAATTGACGGCTAGATCAGGATTGAGTGAAATTTGGAATTGTTTAAGCAGTTTAAACCTATGGCTCAATGGCAAGTGAAATTTATTTGTCAAAAAGGACGAATTGATCCTTTCTTATCTTCCCTTTAAAATTGTATAAATTAAACTCAAATTATAAACTTTTAGTCAAAAATCGTCTAGGAATTCCAAACTGTCCAGATAGTCTCGTTGTAGCTGGATACATTAAGTCGATTAATTTTTCAATTTGTTATTCCTTTCAACTAATAATTTTTATAATTTCCTCAGAGCAGGCGTTTGCTTCAGTGCCGACCCATTTCTTCAGCTTTAGAAACAGCAAAAAGTCGCAGTAGAATAAATCTGTAGAATATAAAGGATGGGGCAGCAGTTTGTGGCTCAGTTGAAATACCTGCACCTTCAGCATATTTCCATATATTTTAATTTTATTGTGAACTTTTTGAAATGGCTTCTGCAATGACAATTGTTGAGAGTTGAGAGTCTTATTGGTTTTGTCTAATATAGACAGTAGACTGAATATATTTTTATGGAAAACTCAAGGTCATATTGGTCGCCTCTTTATTTGTAAAATTACGGTGTGGTCTTCTACCTTTGCACAGGATTTTTTGAGTGATTTTTATAAAAATTCTGGAGTGAAAACCATAAGAGCTTTTTCAATTGGAGTTTTTGTTTTGTGTTATTTATTATTAATTATATAAAAACAAGACGAACTGGATCTACAAATTAATAAAATTCATGGAGGAGAAAAACCTAAAAAAAAACATTCAAAATATCAAGGGATTGACTATGGGCTTATTAGTTTATTGAACAATTATGAAGTCGAAAAGAAAAATGGGTTTGTTCAATTTTAAGATAAAAGTGGCGCACAATACGTAGGTTGTCTATATATATTTTCTGGCCTAATAATGAAAACGCGAATATTTATGATCAAAAAATGGTTTTATTGTTTTCAAAGTATTCTCCAGCAAGATTTATACACTTTTGCATGCGCTCAAACCAATTGTCGAAGCACTTTTTCCACTCCGATTGAGAGACACCTCCAAAACATGGTTTTTGAACTCTTCAACAGCATCTTCTGGCGACGAAAATCGTTGACCACGCATTTTAGCCTTGATGTGCGGGAATAAAAAGAAGTCATTGGGTGCCAAGTCAGGGCTGTACGGCGAATGACCCATCAATTCGACGTTTTGGGCGGTCAAAAAGGCGCTGGTGTGAGCTGATGTGTGAGAGCTCGCATTGTCATGGTGCACAATGATCTGTCTTCTCTTGTTCGTTTTTCGAATTTCTCCGAAGACTTCAGGCAAACAAATTGTGGTGTACCACTCAGAATTGACCGTCCTACGTTGCTCAAGCGGAACAGTCGCCACATGACCAGTTTTACCGAAGAAACAGGCGACCATTTGCTTCGAAGTGCTTCTTCCACGAACGACTTTCGTTGGATTTGGCTCGTCTTCAAAGACCCACACGGTCGATTGCTGTTTTGTTTCGGGCTCATAAGCATAGATCCATGATTCGTCACCTGTGACGATCTTATAAACGTCTTTAAAACCCCGTTTTTCAAAATTTCTTTGCACCAATCCACACGAGCCTTTTTTTGAGCGATTGTCAAATTTGTGCGGGATCCAACGAGAAAAAACCTTTTTAGGCCCAGGTGTTCATGCAATATCGAATGTATGCAGGTGGAAGAAATGCCCAAGTATGCCTCTATCTCACGGTATGTCACATGACGATCTTGCATTATCAGTTCACGCACGGCATCAATGTTTTCTGGCACAACGACTGTTTTTGGACGACCTTCACGACCTTCGTCTTCGAGCGAGCGTCGCCCGCGATTGAACTCATTAAACCAATTTTTCACAGTGCTATAGGATGGTGCTTCATCGCCATACGTTGCACTCTTGTCGTGATAATCCACGTCGAAAGTTGTGAAAAATGATTGCACGAAAATGTTCACGAGTTAATTCCATTTTTCTGCCGAGGTAAGTTTTTGATTAATCGTTAATCGATATCAAACGTGGTCACACATGAAAGAGTTGTATGGAGCTTTTATCGATAAAAGTCCAAACTTTTTTTGGGAAAAGGCCAATTGGTCCTAAAATGGCTAGAAGTGACCTAGGCCAGAAACTTAAATAGCAGCCCACGTATAAGTCGGGATTTACACCATGAAGCAAACGTGAAAGTCCGAAAAAGGAAATTTTTGACTTTTAAAGAAGGTAGGAAAAAAGACCCCTTAAGGCATTTCGTTACTTCTTTTGCCATTGATCTGTAGAATCTGATAGATCACTTTGTTATTTTTGCAATTTTTCCCTAATTTTTCGGAATTTCAGTTCCAAATTTTTATTTTATATATTTTTATTTTTATCTAATTATGGTTTTCCTTGTTTTAAATACTTTTCTATTTTTGATTTCCTAATTTTGACTTTCCATATAATGGATTTCCTCATTATATTTATCCCAAATTTATTCCTTTTATTGGTTTCATTTTTACGATTTTTTAAGCGATTCGAATCGGCTGAGCCCCGTATAAGTTTTTTACAATTTAGAAAAATTTTTAACTTGATGAAAAGCTTAAAAATATGTATGTATGAAGCCATCATTATAACTCATAAAACTAATGATGCAGTTCGATTCCCACGGCCCGAAATAGGGGAAAACCGTTAAGCTTTAGGCTTTGTATAGATGGTCAATTAGTCAGTAAGTCAGGGCAAACTCTTTTATATATACAGGCCTGTTCCGATTTTTACTAATGGTTCATGATCACATTTCTAATTATCTGATCAAGGTAATCGGTATCAAGCCTTTAATTTAAAGTTTTTTTTAAATTCGAGAAACTCTACATCATTTTCAAAATCACTTTTGCTTATCATTTGGTGACCTCCATTCGTTGAATTGAAACATAACTTAAGAGTGTGTGTCAAGTGCAGTAAATCAGTATTGCACTTAAAATTACTCAATCACTGACTTAGCAATCCTTTTTCCAGTTTTTTGACATTTTCACTTCAACATTTCGGCAGTTAAAAAAATTCAAAATTTTCCATAAAAAAAAAAAATTGATTAAATCGGATTTCCAGCCATAAACCAGCATGAACTTTTTACTGAAACTTCGCAGGCAATTCAATGAATTCTTTTTCCTCAACTATCCCTATATCGCCATCTACAGCTGCCTGAGTGCGGTGCTCACTGCCTATCTGCATTATCACCTCAGGATGCACAATTCGGATTTGATGTATTGGAAACAAATCGCTGAGGCCATCTCCAATGACATCGATTGTTTTCAAATGATGATGCTGGTCGTCATTTTCCTGATAAATGCCATTTTTGTGTTTATCATACTGAGTGTGTATTTGCGTCCCGTTTTGGAGGATGGCGGCGAGTTGTCATTGCTGGAGATTAAGGATCGTTATGCACGATTCATACTGTTGCGTTTGATAGCGCGTTTGGATCGCATACAGGGCAAATTGTCGGCGAAGCGTAAAAGTTTGAGCTTTCAGCATTATGCTCGTGCGCACACGAATATGGTCAAGGCGGTGGCCCTGTTTCGTAAGGATGCGCGCAAACTGATCCTGCCGAATGAGTCGGAAATAATGCTGGCCATTGAGGATATCTATGGGGTGGCTGAGGATGAGGAGCGTGCTTTAAGGCGTGCTGGTTATTATAAGCTGCTAATTGACACCACCGATGACACCGTCAAGGCGCTGTTCAATGCCAAATGAGAGCTGCCGGTTTTATACAATTTTTTTTCACCCTCCCCCCTTTTTAAAGCTCAAATGAAATGCAGTTTTGCGCCACCATAATTGCTTTTATCTGTGTCTTTTGGCTTAAAGCCGTTTTTATTGTTTCAATTGTTCAGCCTTTTGTTGGCTGCATTTTCACTCCGATTAAGGGAAGGAGCGGAGCAGAGCAGGAGGCAGGAGGCAGTCCTTTTATGGCCCCATTGTGTAAGCATAGAGCCAACAATAACAACGCAAGTCGTAGACAGAACTGCTGCTACTCCAAAAACCAAAACAAAAACAGAAATTCTCGTAGCTAAAACTAAAACGCCAGCCCATGTCTGCACAGCTCAAAACAATATCTAATGTTGTCTACGGCAAAATATTTTTGCAGCGTCTTTTTGTTTGCGCGTTTTGTTGTTGTTGCTGCTGCTGCTTCTACTGCTGCTTCTGCTGATGTTAGCCAAGTCCTTTGTGCCTGTTGTTATTATTGTTGTGTTTTCTTTAAAATTAGCTAAAAGGTTGACAAATTTAAGCTTAAGAGGGGAACAAGGCATATGACAAGCGGGAAATAAAAGATGCTGATTCTTACAGCCATTTTCAGACGCAGAGAAATTTGTTACTAATTGTTATTTAGTTGGAGAAAATACCCTTCACCAGGCCAGTCAGCTTAATGGTCTATAAATATAAGCCTTACCCATAGGCAGTGATTGAAAAGCAACCAAATTTTCTTACCCAGTAAGTTACAAGGTAAATGTCATAAAATATACCTATTGTATATGGTACACAGAGAAAAAAAATCAAGTATTTCGGACTTGAACTCAGTTTTAAAATTTAAGTTAACTAAGTCTTAAATTACTTAAACCAAGTACGCCATACTTGGATTAAGTACGTTTTTTGAAGTACTTAAAAAATAAGTACGAAACAATCTTAAAATGAGTATTTTTGAGCTTCGCCTAAGTATGTTCCGAACTTTAATTAAGTTTGTTTTTGCTTTGAAAGTGAGTTCGAATCGTCCTTAAGTCAAGTATGTGCATACTTGATCCAAAAAAAACAACTTGAAACAAGTATTCACAAACGTAAAAAATGAGTACGAAACGTACTTTAAATTAAACTTCAAACATCAAACGTTGATTAAATAGGAAATAAAGCAATTATGATCGATTGCAGTTTTGTAGAATAGGTTGGGACCATGTTTTATTACTTTAATTTATTTGTTAAATCTTATATGTGAAACACTTATATGTACTTAATTCTAATATACGTTTTGTAATTATTTAATGGGTACTCAATTTCAAATGATGGATATTCAAAGAAATAAAATGGCGCTATTGATGAAGAATGCGCGAATGTCAAAATGGACCATTTGAAGGTCGAACAACTTAACAAAAATTGGACCGGCTGATATCGTGAGTAATCTTTTTAAAAAAACGTCAATGCTAATGCAGATATAATTAAAAACACAGCGACGAAGACAAATAATTTCATAAAGGAAAAAATTAAATTATATTAATAGACAGCGAATTTTTGGTTTTTCGGATTGAGTTTAGTCTTAGTAGGCCAGGGTGAATGTTTTATTAAAGAATCTTTTTGTGATTTGAGCACTGCAATAAGCAGGCCATTTTATGTTTTTCAACACATTCCCCCTGGCCTACTAGTATTAAATTCAATCTAACAAAGCCTATAAATCCTTAATCTAAATATTAATTTTATTGTTTGAATTATTTTTTAACCACCTTTCCAACCTTCAAGAATTCTGCAAAAATTATACGAAATTGTATCTTGAAATGAAAAATAACCATGTTTAATATACCCAACTTAAAGTCTAAAATAATAGAAGTTAAAAAATTTCGCGGAATTTTGTAAGAATCGGATTGCATTTTAAAAATCGAAAAAAATGTTCTAGGGAATTGTTGCCATGTTTTTAGAAAGGTTAGTTGTTCCGAAAAACGCTTGTGTTGGAAATGATAAAAATCGTTTTTTAAAATTCAGGGTTGGTACCAGAGGTATAAAAAGAAACGATAAATTACTTTCAGTTGATGTACTTTGAAACTGCATACTTGAAATATGGAAAGGTTTGGAGGCCGATACGTCTAGGGGAAACCCCGGCTATGCCCATTTGGTAGGACACCTAAGGAGCTTAAAATACGTGTACAAACCAAAATTCAGTTTAATAGTTTAAAAAAACCACAAGGTTGGTGCAGGTAGCCCACATTCGTTATATGGCAGCTATAAAAAATATTGGTTTAAATTTAGAAATTTTTTATGTTGTCTTGGGGGCCCAAAGGAAGCGTATAAAACAAGTTTCACACAAATATTCCACTAAAAAAGAGATTATGCCAAATATTAAAAAATATTTAATATGGAAACATTTATTTATCATTTGAATTATCTCAATGTTAACATAGAAATAGAGTTAATATGGCCAAGAATAATTCAATTGGACCCGTTTTCATGGGAAAGCATACATTTCATTATTTTCCTTGATTTCTCTGGAACTCTTATGTAAATTTTGGTAAATTTTAAATATATTTTTCCTTGTTTCATTCAAAGCACATATTTCTATGAAACTTTTGTTAAAATGTTTTTGGTTAGATGGTTCAGCCATTGTTTTCATAACTCCACCGACAGAATATATAATATGCACTTTAACAACTTAATGTTGACTCTCCTTGTATTTAAATTTTTAGCCAAGAAGCTATTAAAACCAAATGAGAGGTCATATTCAACTTCAAAGCATTGCATGCATGGCTGCCCCAAAAAGTAGGCAACACAAAACAGCACGCACTTTTAAGAGATTTTCTATTCGTTGTTGTTGTTGTTGCTGTTATAAAGCTAATGCGAAAATGCTTACAAAATGACAGCCTAATTTCAGTTAATGTGCCATGTCTTGTCAAAGTGGGTGGGGAGTGGGAGTGGGGGTGGGGGTGGGCTACCCATTACAAATTACACGACCGCAAAACGCTACCCACATACTGACTCTATATATGGAGAGTAAACCGGAATATGCCAAACTGCATTACTTCATACACAATGCGCACATTTTTTAATGCTGGACCTGCCCACTTCTGTTCGCTCGGTGTTGTTGCTGAAAAAGACATTAAGTAGATTATAGTCTGATTGCATATTTGCGGATATGCGCGCCATAAACACGTTCAGACGTGCTGCAACCGCAACAACACGGCAGCGTCAGCGCAACAGCCGAAAGCGAACATGGACATGGAGTGGCAGACACAAAATAAAATAAAAAAAAAACAAGGCAAATGTGAAAAACAAAAAAAAAAACAAAACCAAAGCGTGCAAGACATGAAAACGTACGCGCATCTAACCGCAGACAAAATGACGCCGCTGACGCCGCCGCCGCCGCCACCAACGCCTTTCCAACTTTCGTCTCCTTTCGTTGCGCAGCTTTGGCTTTTGCTGAAAGACAACAAAAGCTGCCAGCGTCTGCCGGAAGCAGAGGAATTTTCCCAAAAAAAAAAAAAAAAAAAAAAACACATGTAGCTACTGTATGAGCGAGTATGGATGTCTCTATGTGTGGGTGTGTGTGTGTGTGTGCCATAAACCCAAATAGCAGCTATTACTTTATCGCCCAGGCAACGCCACAAAATGGCTGTCTATTGCAGCTAAATATTGCTGGCGGCTTTACCTTATATGTGTGTGTGCGGGTGCTCGTGTCAGGGTGTTAATTCTGTCAGGTAGAAGTAGCAAACGACCCGCAAGCCATAAACAAATAATCATAAATAATGTTGCCTTTTTAACAGCCCCCTCTAAATTAGCTATTAATTGTTCTGGGGGGAACCCACCCCCACCCACCTGTGTGACATACTCCTCACTCCCCATCACAGTTGCCTCTTCAATTAGGCTTATGTCTTTCATATGCAAATATTGAATTGCATTAGCATACTTATGCGCCACACGCTATCCGCTGCATCCAGCACCATGGGACAAAATTAATTGCATTCCGCTTGGTTGCCAAGTTATCAGATTTCTCAATTTCAGTTTGCTTCAAAATGCTTGGGTTTTGTTTTGCCAAAAGAAGAAAATAATTACAAATATTATGTTCAAGCTATCAATTGCAACTAAGCATTAAATGCTTGCAATTTTCATTAAGATTATTGAAGAAATTCAATATAAAAAGGGGGATAAAAAAACGCATTAAACATATAATTAATAAATTCTGGTTTGGTATGCTTGCGTCGACATCTTTAAGGGGTCTCCTACCTTTGAAATTTTTTTTTTCAATTTTTTGTTTTGCCTTATTATTATAGCTTCGACATTCCCCTTTCATCCCCTTCAAACCCTTTTCAAATATTCGAAATAGTTTAGAAAATATATCCATTTTAGTGGAGCAATGTTCTTGCTAACGTGAGGATTTTCAACGTTGCTCAAAACTTTAACCGTGTTTTTCTCGAAACCACTTTTTTTGACCTGGTAGCCATGATTGGGCCAGTTCTACTAAACCGATTTTGATCAGCCATGTTGCAATCGACGCAGAATTGATGTAATTCTGACCCGTACCTCAATCATGAATAAAAACATTTTTTACTATTTTTTTTTACACTAAACTCAAAAAAAAAGAACTTGAAAAATCAAAATTTTTTTAACATGCCGCCAATTTTTCAAAAAATATTAAAAATTATGATTGAGGTACGGGCCAGAATTACATCAATTCAGATCATAACCTCATTTACCGTTTTCAATTCCGATAACCTGGAGTCCCGGAATCATGGCTACCACCTCTACACCTTTTTTTATACACTTGAAAAGTGTATATTAATTTTGCCCAGAAGTTTGTAACGCATAGAAATATTCATTTCCGACCCCATAAACTATATATATTCTTGATCAGGACGACGAGCTGAGTTCATTTCCGCTTGTCCGTCCGTCCGTCTGTCTGTCTGTCTGTCTGTTTCTACGCGAACTAGTCTCTCAGTTTTAAAGCTATCGAGCTGAAATCTTGCACAGAGTCTTCTTTTTACTGCACGCAACTAATATGTCGGAACCGGCCGGATCGGATGACTATATCATATAGCTGCCATAGGAACGATCGGTCTAAGAACTAGTTCTAGTTAGAAAAACTTTTTTATTTTCCATCGTAGCATCACTAATCTTGGTATATGTTAGTTTTATATGCTTCCACATAATTCTGGAAAAATGTATCAACATCGGATCACTATATCATATAGCTGCCATAGGAACGATCGGTCGAAAAATAAGTCTTTGTGAGAAAAACTTTTTTGACTTCCATCGTAGCGTCTCCAATCGTAGTATATATTTGCTTTATATGTTTCCACATAATTCTGGGAAAATGTATCAAAATCGGATGACTATAACATATAGCTCCCATATAAACGGTCGGTCAAAAAACTACTTCTAGTGAGAAAAACTTTTTGTCTTCTATCGTAGCATCCCCAATCTTGGTATATATTAGTTTTATATGATTTTACATAATTTTGGAAAAATTTATCAAAATCGGATGACTATAGCATATAGGTGCCATTGGACCGATCGGTCGGAAAATGTGATTTACTAAGAAAAGTTTTTTTATGGTATCAAATTTTTATTATCAATGATTTAAAAATTTTAAATATCTTATATCTATATCCTATATATATTTTACCGGTTAAATCAGTTAGAGTAAAGTTTTTCAAGTGTATTAAAACTTCGGCACAGTCGAAGTTAGCTTTGCCTTTTTGTTTAAGACCTTAATTGGCAGGCCGATAACTTTTTGAACATCCCTCGAATGCTAAACTCTTTTTTTGTATTTTTTAATTTAATGAATAAATAACACAAAACAAAAACCAATTTAAAAAATTTTTATAGCTTTCTTTCCAGAAATTTAAAAAAAACACTCATAAAACCCTGTTCAAAGGTAGAATACCCCCTTAAGCTTAAATAACGTTTCTGACGGACTTCGTTTCTATAATCTACTTAAAGGACTTCGATTGTTTCAAAGTTTTAATACACTTGCAAATACTCACTCCAACTGATTTATCCGAAAGAATATATATATAAGATATATAAATATTCAAAATCATTAAGAATCTGATTGTTGACTTTTAAATCGGACTACGCTATCATCGAAAACATACGTATAAGATTTCTCCGTAAGACACATTTTCCAACCAATCGGTTTTATGGCAGCTATAGGATATAGTCTTCAGATTCCAACCAAATTTTTTTAATCGGTTTGAAAGCATATAATATTCATAATTTCAGAGCTTCAGAACGCTGTCATGGAAAACAAAAAAGTTCTTTTTACTAAAATTCTTTTTCGCGCCAATCACTATAAAGCTATAGAATATAGTCATCTGATCTTAACCAAAATTTTTAGAAAACATATTATATTCATAATTTCTGAGTTAAAGAACGCTATCATGGAAAACAAAAAAGTTTTTCTTACTAAGACTCATTCTCCAACCGATCGGTCCTATGACAGCTATGAGATATAGTCATACGATTTGGACCAAAATTTGCAGAACTGTGTGACAGCATTAATATTCATAAATCCTGAGCTCAAAAACGATATTCCGACCAAACGGTCCTAAGCCAGCTTTAAGATATATACAAGATATAAGACCCTATTCCCATACGATTTGGGTAGTTTTAGGGGTCGAAAGCGATTTGTATATGGATTGCTATTTAAGTTTCTGGCCTAGGTCACTTCTAGTCATTTTAGGAGCAATTGGCCTTTTCCAACAAAAAAGTTTAGACTTTTATCGATAAAAGCTCCATACAACTCTTTCATGTGTGACCACGTTTGATATCGATTAACGATTAATCAAAAACTTACCTCGGCAGAAAAATGGAATTAACTCGTGAACATTTTCGTGCAATAATTTTTCACAACTTTCGACGTGGATTTTCACGACAAGAGTGCAACGATGAACTTAAATCTTTGTATGGCGATGAAGCACCATCCTATAGCACTGCGAAAAATCGGTTTAATGAATTCAATCGCGGGCGACGCTCGCTTGAAGACGAAGGTCGTGAAGGTCGTCCAAAACAGTCGTTGGTGCCAGAAAACATTGATGCCGTGCGTGAACTGATAATGCAAGATCGTCATGTGACATACCGTGAGATAGAGGCATCCGTGGGCATTTCGTCCACCAGCATACATTCGATATTGCATGAACACCTGGGCGTAAAGAAAGGTTTGTTCTCGTTGGATCCCGCACAATTTGACAATCGCTCAAAAAAGGCTCGTGTGGATTGGTGCAAAAAAATTTTGAAAAAATATAAACGCGGTGTTTCAAAAGACGTTTATAAGATCGTCACAGGTGACGAATCATGGATCTATGCTTATGAGCCCGAAACAAAACAGCAATCGACCGTGTGGGTCTTCGAAGACGAGCCAAATCCAACGAAAGTCGTTCGTGGAAGAAGCACTTCGAAGCAAATGGTCGCCTGTTTCTTCGGTAAAACTGGTCATGTGGCGACTGTTCCGCTTGAGCAACGTAGGACGGTCAATTCTGAGTGGTACACCACAATTTGTTTGCCTGAAGTCTTCAAAGAAATTCGAAAAACGAACAAGAGAAGACAGATCATTGTGCACCATGACAATGCGAGCTCTCACACCAGCGCATTTTTGGCCGCCCAAAACGTCGAATTGATGGGTCATCCGCCGTACAGCCCTGACTTGGCACCCAATGACTTCTTTTTATTCCCGCACATCAAGGGGAAAATGCGTGGTCAACGATTTTCGTCGCCAGAAGATGCTGTTGAAGAGTTCAAAAACCATGTTTTGGAGGTGTCTCAATCGGAGTGGAAAAAGTGCTTCGACAATTGGTTTGAGCGCATGATAAAGTGTTTAAATCTTGCTGAAGAATACTTTGAAAAACAATAAAACCATTTTTGATCATAAATATTCGCGTTTTTATTATTAGGCCAGAAATATATATAGCAACCTACGTACTCTAGCAATTTTTGTGCCCCCCTTTATAGAAAGCTGGCTACGCATTTGCAGCTGCTACTTTCTCATTCATGTGCAAAATTTTCTAAAAAATAATGATCCCGCTCCTTAAACACAAAAAGTTTTGCAGGTTCGAACCCCGAAGTGAACCGCTTCCAATTTTTAAAATGTTTCCATTTCTTAATATAATACCAATAAGTATCAAATTGATATTTATAGGTATAAACCTGGCCCTTTGCCTATTTAATTGATGCGTTAAAATATAAATTTGAATTATTCTGTATTTCCCCAACGCTTAAAATCTCATAAACTCGAGACTTTCGTGCCTTTAATCCGTATTTAATTGGGTTCATTTATAAAAGTTGAAAGGGCAATTAAAATATTTAAAAGGTTTTCGCTTCCCCCCAAAAAAGTGAAGAACTTAAGAATTCCGCCCACCGTGCCATTACGGAAGGCACTTTAAATTTGATTTGATATGATTGTCCTGCCAGGATAATTTCACAGCATGAGTAACAGATAGCTGGTGCTGCTGCTGCTGCTGCAGCCAACTCCTTCATCTGCCGGAGACGTATGTTACTGCATACATATATAGCAATATGCACATGGACTTCAATCAGCTATGTAAAATCTATGTAAAATATTTATATTACACTGATGCATCCTGAGGGAGGCGACCAACTGAGTCGAATTGCTGGCTGCGTGCGTAATCAGTGGCAAGCCAGCATCAAGGAGCAGCATCAAGGAGCCAGGAGAGACGTAAATGGAATTTGCATAAACATTGTCAGTGCAACATGGAGCAGCAGCAGCAGCAGCAGCATCCATACATGCCACACAGATACAATGACACGTTCTATGGTGCCCAGCGCTACTTGTTATGACATTTTGATTATTTATTTAGACAAAAGAGTTTTTGGTTCTCCCCCCCTCAAATACTGACCAAAGAAATTAGTTTGTTTTTCCAAAAAACCCATTGAAATTATTATCAAATAAATAAGTGCTCAAGTAAACACAAGTACAGACTCAAACCGATTTCCCTCACATTTCTCATGTTCATGTGCATCCTTTTGCATCCCAGCACATTTTGCTGGGGAATCTATCGTTGGACCCAGGACCTGCATTTGAGTTGGCCAAACAAAATTGCTTCAAATGCAGCATAAGTAAATGTTGGCAAATAAATATGCATACGAAATAGTTGTACGTGTTGGTATCTGTGTGTGCATTTTTCATAGCTTTATGCGTAATATCGGGGTATGGATGCAAAGCAATTGCGGCCAGCATAAATCACTTAAAATTTGTGCCAAATAAATACGTAAAAGCCAAAAATTCAAGATTTGCATGTTGGGAAAGTCTTGTGGCAAAAGTCAATGTTTGGTCAACAACAACAAAATATGTACAAAAAAAAAAAAAAACTAAAAATGCAGAAAAAGAAACTAACCAAATTTAAATATTTAAGACTTGACATGTGTTGTGCTACAATATGTTAACATTTTATGGGCAATTAAGAAACTTTTAAAAGGGAACAAATTGGTAAAAGAGAATTGATAATGGCCTATTGGAAAAGTTGGTAAAAAGCTTAATTCAAAAATTAGTATTGAACATGGAATGAAAGTTCCAAGTCACCTTTAATCCTTAAAAGATTAAGGAGGTCTTTTACCTTTAAAAATTTTTTTTTTGATTTTTTTGTTTTGCATTTTTATTATACCTGGGATATTTCCCTTTCATCCACTTCAAATCATTTTTATAAATTCGAAATAGTTTAGCAGATATTACCATTTTAGTGGTAGAAGCAATGTTACTAAAGTGAGTATTTTATACGTCGCTCAAAACTTTAAGCGCGGTTTTTTCGAAACCACGTTTTTTGACCTGGTAGTCATTAACCTATTGAACCGATTTTGATCTTTACTTAGAAAATAAGAGTTATCGAAAGACTTTTATTATTCAACTCAGTAAATAAAACTTAGTCAGTGACTTATATTTTTAATTAAAAGTCATCTTTATTTATCGCAGTTTTTGATATGAATAAATCATTTAAGCTGACAGCAAGCAGCTGAAGCTATAATAATTAAAGCTTTTTAAAAACAAGTAAGAAAGTCGGTCAACCCGACTGTTATATACCTATAACTGATAACTTTAAAGTGTTAGGTCACACAAACTGTGCAAGTGCTACCCATCACGATAAAATGATGCCCAGCGTAAATAGTTGTTTGCTTAGAATTCGAATATCGTTCACCTGATCTGAAACGGTGTTTGCGTGGATTGATGGGTAATTATTAAAATATAAGCTTAAATTTTCTTTAAATGTGTGGGTGGCAAATCTACCATCGTTCATCTGATCGGAAAACGATGTACAGGGGCTCGATAAGTAATGATGAGTAAAATATATGTCTAGAAGGTTCGAACAACCTAACTCCAAAATTGTGAAAGATATGAAGCTTTTTTCAAATTGCGGGGGAGGCAGGGGGCGTGGCAAAAATACAAAATAAACTTGATCTGCCTGCAAGTATAAGAATTATATGTTCCATACACTTCAAAGCTCTAGCTCTTACCATCTCTGAGATCTCTTCGTTCATACGGACAGACGGACATGGCTATATCGACTCGGCTGTTGATGCTGATCAAGAATATATATACTTTATAGAATCGGAGATGCTTCCTTTCTTGGTATTATATATTGCAAAAATCCAAAATACTTTGTACCTTCGGTACAGAGTATAATAAAAGTCTTTAAATGAGTTTTATTTACTGAATTCTATAATGAAAAGTCTTTCGATAACCCTTTTTCTGAGTAATAAAAAACGAGAAGGCAAAAATTTAAAATTTTAAAAATCATTGATAATAAAAATTTGATACCATAAAAAAAAACTTTTCTAGGTAAAACACATTTTCCGACCGATCGGTCCGATGGCAGCTATATGCTATAGTCATCCGATTTTGATAAATTTTTTCAAAATTATGTGAAAGCATATAAAACTAATATATACCAATATTGGTGCCTATTCGATGGAAAAAGTTTTCCTCACTAGAACTTAGCCTTTAACCGACCGTTTCTATGGAAGCTATATAATATAGTCATCCGATTTTGATACAATTTTCCAGAATTATATGGAAACATATGAAAGTACCATTCACCAAGATTAGTGACGCTACGATGGAAAACAAAAAAGTTTTTCTAACTAGAACTAGTTCTTAGACCGATCGTTCTTATGGCAGCTATATAATATAGTCATCCGATCCGACCGGTTCCGACTTATTAGTTGCGTGCAAAAAGAAGAAGACGCTATGCAAAATTTCAGCTCGATAGCCTTAAAACTGTGGGACTAGTTCGCGTAGAAACAGACGGACGGACAGACAGACAGACGGACAAACAGGCGGACAATTAATTAATTAATTCAAACTCAAAAAATCAGTTCGGCGAGTATTTTCTTGAAGAAGTATCGCTGTAGACTTTCTTCCAGACTTGTGCACCCTAACACATTATTGACCTTACGGCATCATTACACAGTTTTGTACTTTGTGGTGATTGGAACTTCTTTTTTGCCTAGTAACGTTTTCCAAGTACTATTTATGGCCAGGTGATAGTTTAATTGAGCATTGTGATGGAGAAATGTTAGATTGTAATTTCAATATTAACTTTGCTTTTTTCCCATCTAGGTTTAGCGTACTTTTCCCTTTATACACAATTAATGTAATTTTATTTGGTAAAAACCTATGCTAGTATTTATTTATTTCTTGTTCAAAAAATAATCTGCTTTAATTGCTTTCATTATGGACACGACTTTCTATTGATTTTCTGGAGATTTAATGTAAATATTAACTTAGATTTGTATGTTCGATTGAATCGAGTCGACTTATTGAGCGCGTTCAGCAGAGACACTTGATCACTGGGCAGCTTTTATTTTATTATTTAGCATACTTTTGGGAGGTCTTCTTAAATTGACATTTGGAAAAGCCACATGTAAATATTATATCAAACACAAGAGGAAAAGTAGGCTAAATAAATAACCAAGAAATATATCATTGATCAGAAAGAATGTGACTAGCGCAGTAATTTATAGGTTTAAATGTAACTCGTAGTGCTGGGATATATCAAATAAAATAAAAAATATCGCATTTAATACATACTTAACCTTAGGTCCGGTCCAGGACCTGTGTGGATCAGGGAGCAAGTTCTTCTGCTGAACAGGGCCATTGACTTGATATTTTCTTTATTTTGTTTTGTCGTGTTGAATCGTGTTCGTGATTTAAAGGCATAATACTGACTAGCACGAGCACCCACGAAATCTGATGTCGTGTTGAGTCGTGCTTGTTCGTGTCAGGGAGAAGAATACGATTCTCAATAAGGAAATAACTGAGAATAGAAGAATAGAACGATTTACTAAAACATCGAAACGGTATCCAAAAAACTTTTGCGGAATGAATCTCTTTTTAAGTTTAAGCATTTTTTAGCCCTGATAAAAATGTTCTCATTTTAATGAACATTTTTTAAAGCCATAAAATACATAATGTTAGCACATAAAATATTCCCCAACTCTTTCGAATAAATATAACTTTTTGTGAGTGGTTTATGCACACATATATCTGTCTGTGTACACAATATTAGTTTGTGATAATAAAATGTAAAAATTTAAGCAAATATATCACAATTTGGCTGTAAAATGAAAGTGCAGCTTAAAGGCACATATGCAAAATGAAAAACTTGCAGTAGCCTCAAGCTCAACTGTCCTAACTCACACACACACAATTCGAGTGCAATGTGTCGTATACGTAACGCAAAACTTAGCCAAGCGTAAATGGATACATCTTGCGGCATAAGTGTATACATACATACATTCATACATACACACATGCATCATACCCAGTACCCAGAATCCATGTACAGAAAAGTAACGCTCAAACAAAACATGATAACAATTAAAACTTTGTACACTTGGCGTATTTACATTATTCATTTTGCTGTTGGATTCTCTTGTCACATTTTTTTTGTTTTTGTTTTTCTTTATGCTTTTGCCGGTTCGGTTTTCAGCTTTTGCGGTGGTCATGTTGTATGCCACGAATATGCAATTGTTAAGTACTTAAATTGTCTTTTGGCCAGTTTCAGTTTCAATGCTAAGCAAACAATTCACCAGGCATATTTACAGAAGAGAAAGAGAGAGAGGGAGAGAGAGAGAGTCGGCACTTAATAACATTTTAAAATAAATGTGAAATTTATGACAAAACGTAATTACCCATTGCCCAGACCCAGGACTCAGGTCCCGGACGCATGAAATATGAAACCATAATTACTTTAATTAAGCAAATATTTTTTACCACCTCGTTTTTTTTTTTTTGTCACCAAGTTGTATCCGCATTTGTTGCTCTTGTTATTGTTGTTGTTGTTCGAGGGGGACGTGGGCCATTGATTGAGCATATTTATTAAATGGTTGTTATTGCTCTCTCGCCCAGTTGCATTGCACAATAAATTGATGCATTTTAATTATCATTTATAACACCGACGCGACGCGTCGTTGATGCTCAGAAATTATAATGGCCCACAGACCCGCGCAAACGGTGAGTTTTTTTTTAAACGTTGATGATGGTGTACGAGTTGATGAACACGATTTTGCTAGAACTGTAAAAAAACAAAGATTTTGACTCTAAATATGTAATATTTTAAGAGGATGGATATTTTTGAAAAGAAGCAAAACAAATTATTTTTCAGGGCCAATCCTATGGGTACGAACGGTCTCATTAGGCATTACAGGGAAGACCTAATTATTACCCATACACACAAAAAAAAAAGAAAACCTAATGGTTAGAAGCAGTTCCTTAAAACAATAAATTGCCAATAACTCAACATTCATAGCAATTATTTACCTAAACGATGAGAATTTAACCTAAAACGGAAATTTTAAGACAATTTTTTTATGGCAATACGTCACCAATTTGTATGGTCACGTTTCCTAAAGCGTTGGCAATGTCAGTTAATCTTTTAATGTGCTAAGTGCTACACTACTACTTCGAACAATAAGCTGCAATCTGAATGCAAAATTATCCGAATAATTATTTGAACTCTTGACATTGAAAAAAATAAAAATGTTACAAAAAAAAAAAATTATTTGGTTCCAAGAGGAATTCAACCCACGACCTCGGCATTCTAAGTCAACAGTCTTACCCACTAGACCACCATTTCTATTACAAATTTAGAGCATAACATACGGCTGTACTTTAAGTCATTTGCGCATCTTCTGTATGAGGTACGTGGTCGTGTGAGCTGAGGTGCGGCCATTTCGTTCCAATCCCCGAGGTCCGGAGTTCGGATTCCCAGACGAGGAAGGTAAATTAAAAGTTTTTATAATTCTTATTAAATGTTTTTCAGAGGAAATAATACCATCGGCGAATAAAATAAACCCCCACCCACCACCCCCTGCGCTTCTTCCCCTTCCCACACATATTTGTGGAATCAAATTCATTTTAATTTTTAGTACTTTGGCCTTACATTAAGGTGAAAACGACCTAAAAATCATCACGCAACCTTAAAGTTAGGATATGATGTTTTGCACGAATTTTGATATAAATTGCCTAAATTTTTGGTTATTTTTGACGGTTCGGCAACTTATTTCTCTGGGTGTATAATGGAAGAGGGATACCAACCTGTGTGAATTTATACCTTTACAAGGGATGGCCAAGTCACCTTCTATATATCCGAGAGAAAAATTACCTGTCCTGAATCAATTGCCAATCCTGTTCACACTAAATCTGAGAACCCAGGTAAATACATCCAATAAAAGTATAATTTTCCCTGGATAGGTACCGTCAAAAAAAAAAAGGTTTTTTTCAGAAGACACATTTTTCGACCAATCGGTCCTTTGACAGTTACTGATGTAGTCATCCAATTTGGACTAAAGGTGGAGAACTATCGATAGTCGGCACAACCGATAGTTTACTAACAGTTTTTGAAAACTATCGATAAATCGTGATAGTTTTAGGAAAGATTGTTTATTTAAACGCTCATGATTGCAAAAACGCAAAAATTTAAAATAATTTATTAAAAAACGAACTTCAAAATTGTTTCCGTAACTTTTGGTTTTAACTTTGTCATAACTATTGGATTGTGGGTTCCGAAACATATATATTCATATCATATTTAAGAAACTCTATCTTGCATTCAAATAATTCTGAAACCCGTATTTTTTAACCTACGGGCCAAAATAGAGGTCACTTTTTATCAAACGGCCCTAGCGCTTCACCAAGCTTGTTACCCGCGAATCCCAGGCAAAATAGCAGCCCACCTCCCGCCCAACCGACCGGGGACTTAGAAAATACAAACTTAAGGCAAACTATGGGCTAAACACGTTGAAAAAGAGGTTTGATAGAGAAAAGAGATTATTCTAAACTAATAACTCGGTAGAGTTTATTATAATCATTTTAAAGGGATACGAAATATTAATAGTTAATAGTACAACGTTTTAGAGATTAGGGGATAAAGTTACGATTCGGCTCGAACATCTCTCAAGAGTTTAGATTTGGTAAATAACGTAAGTGCAAATTATTTTTATTTTATTTTTAAGAGTATCTAAAACTATCGAGCGTATGGCTACATCGATGACTGACTCGATAACGCTCAACCAGCGATAGTCCCGATAATTCCCACGATAGTTCTCCGCACCTCTACCTTTGGACCAAATTTTGTAGAACTGTCTGAAAGCATATAATATTCATAACCCCAGAGTTTAAGAACGTCATTACGAAAACTAAAAAAGTTTTTCTTACTAAGACCTAAGACCGAGCGTACCAGCTATAGGATAAAGTCATCCACTTCGATCCAATTTGCAAAACTGTTTGAAAGCTTAAAATATTTATTATTACCGAGTTTTTAAGCGATCATGGAAAACAAAAAAGATTTTTATCTAACACCCATTTTCTACCCGATCGGTATATAAAAAGCTATAAAAATGGTCATCCGATCTTAATATTCATTAATCCTGAGTTTAAGAACCCTAACGTGGAAAATAAATGAGATTTTCTTACTAAGACCAATTTTTAGAACGGTTAATTCTATGGCAGCTATAAAAAAAAGAGTTCAACCTGACTGATTGATTTCCTGATTGACAGACTGATTGGTGACCGTCGCACAGGCCAAGCCGTTAGAGATAGCAAGCTGAATTTTTTACTTTAGTTTCATCTTATTTTGAAACGGGGTTCTCAAAAATTCCGCCGGGAAAGCAGCTTCAAACTAATTTAAAAAAAATCGAAATAAAATTCAACAATAACTGTATACCAGTTTTCCGGAAAATTAACCCACTACACCCCAAGGGTTGAAAATGGGTTTAAGGATTAGCTCCAAACTCATTTTTGAAGCTAATCATACCCAAATTTGAAAGTCAGTCCCGTGATTATCTATCGCTTTCGATCCTAAACGAATCATAATTTTGGGATCAAAAGCGATTTGTAGAACACACAAGTGACTTTAAAATTTTGAAAAATCATCCCCTCAAAAATACGAAAATGGTCGGGAAACTGTTTTATGAAGATGTTTGTTTTTCATCCGACAACTCTAAACTTATTTGCGCATTTTGGAAAATCCTAAAATACCGAAAAATTCATGAAAGAAAAATACTGTCTTCGATTCGATCGAACCCAAATTCTTTTGAAAGCTCTATCTGGATATTTCAATAAAATTGTATTCACTTTTGTTGGAAACTTCACCCACCCATATTTCAGGCTGCAAATATAAAAATATCAAACACATTACTTTAAAAATTTTGAAATTATTTCACGAAAGTCGGAAAATGGACCGAAAACTGATGTATGGTTTTTATCCGATCAGCTCCAAATTTTTTTTAAAGCTTTTAAATAACAAAATATTACCATCGGGACTTTCAAAAATTGGAAAGTCCGGAAAACTGGAAAAAAAAGCTTGAAAAATTTGTTTTCCAATTTTATCGGATTCAAATCTACCCTTAAAGTCGGAAATTTTATCAATGAAATTTATTTTCATTAGATTAGCTTCAATGTAGAGATTAGCTTTTGAACTATACATAACAAAATGTTTCCAACGGGAATTTCCATTTTTGAAATAACCCGGAAAATGGTTAGAAATAATGTATTTTGTTATTCATGCTCATGTTTAAATACTTAGTTTAATGAAGTAGGTCAGAGCCGCTTTGCATCGCATTGATTGACTTGCTGCAACTTGATTTTTCTTGCTGTATTTCAACCATTCTTGAAGTCCCTTAACATTTTATAGCAATTTTATTCCTAAATATTGCTAAATAATGCAATGATCCAATACTTTAGCATTATTTTGACGGTAGATTTATAAAAAAAAATTAAAAAATTTTTGTGTACCTCAAGAAGAAGATTTAGGATGATTTTTTTAAACTGAGAACCCTGTAAGCTCAAGTGTAGTAAGGTAAATTGGACTGTACCTGTTTAAAAATTACAGTCGTGCTTGATCAACTGTTTTACTTGTTTCAAATACGCGAACGCTGGCCAATGCATAAGGGATTCTTGGATGCATTTTAAGCATTATTTTAAAAGAGAGTTGACTCACGCTTACGTAATTGCCTTGTGTTGTATAAAAAGCTTTAAAAAAACAGACAGCAAAAAATGGTACGTTTAGAGTATATTTTATAACCCCATCATTCAAACCACACGATAAATCTTCCAGCTGCCGGTGACAAAATTTCAAGGTAAATACAAAATGACACAGCCCAGTTGCCACTAGATAGGCACCCAAATAATCAGGTGATGTTGAGTCAAGTCGTCTTATCTGAAACGGGATGTTCTGTGACTAATTTTGAATTAATAATGATTTTATGATTGGCAAATATTTTGCAGACAATCTTAAACAAATACACAAGTTATTCATTGTAAAATTCCAATTGATTATTTTTATTTGTAATTCGATGCCATTTGTGAGGTCTGCTGGTCTGTAGACAATGTGTATACAATGTATTTACGTATTGATGCATTTGTGGTGCAGTTGACTGTAAAGAAAATATATAATACACACATATACAACAAGTAAAAAAAAATAGGTAATACACCCACCCTATCTTGTATCTCATTATTTTAATAAAAGTGATAAAGACACAGGGAAATTATAAGAAATCCTATAACAAACACATTGACCAAAATAACTAGAAATTTGTTATGTTCAAATGTCATCTTTTTTAGTAAGGTAGTTTTTTTTTTTTTGTCTAGAAACGGGCACTTGTTGCCTGCCGGTAACGCTGTGAACCACTAACGCAATTATCTTAGAATAGCGAGCAAACGACTCGCTCGATCAAGAGAGAGAATTATAAATTGAGAGCTTGAATTGAGTCAAACGGAATAAAAACGAGTTTTCTTCTTTATAGACGTAAAATACAGCACCGATATCTGTAAATGCCTTAACAAAGTCCTGCCCATCAGGTAATCCATGCTCAAAATTAAATCCGGTACAGAACCAAACCCTTTAAAGACGGTTCGGTTCACGGACCAAACCCCTCAAAATTACAACAAAAAAAAACACTCGATAAGATTATGTCAAAACGTCGATTTTGACAATCTTATCCCGGGAAACTCTGGTCCTGAAAGGGTTAACAACAAAATGTTTTTTAAAAGTTTGTGAGCATTTGCGCAGAAATTGGTACTAAGAAAGGTCTAAAGAGTGTAGGGCGCGTCCGTATAGCGTGCATATGAAAGGCCTCAGTCGTAGCGATGGTCGCTCACATACAGCATACGAACGTTTCGCCTGTCGACTTCGAATCGGCCGCCACGCACACATACATAGCTAAAATATGATAGTATTGTGTGCCCTTAACTGGTCTAAAGAGATTATTTGTAAGGGTATCTGGATTTTTTCGGAACATTTATACCAAAAGATAAACGGTATTAACGGTCCATTACGGAACCGGAACCGTTAACCGGAAATATCAAGCCCGGTATCGGACGGAACCGATATTAAAATTTTTGAGAACCGATAACCGTTATAATAGTAACCGAAAATCGGAACCATATCGAAACGCTAATACGGTACACTTTCGGTTTCTCATTATTTATTTTACTGATTTCTGATTATTTAAAAATATATATTTCTTAAATCAACACCACACCCCTCACCAAAATACCTTAAACGACCAAACCAATAAATTTCTAACAGAAATATCCCAAAAATCACATACGTAGATTGCTATACATATTTCTTTGCTTAATAATGCATCAAAAAATGCGACTTCGCTAGTCTTTTTCTCCCTTTTTTCCTCCCGAATACTTATGATCAAAAATGGTTGTATTGTTTTTCAAAGTCTTCTCCTCCAGCAAGATTTATACACTTTTGCATGCGCTCAAACCAATTGTCGAAGCACTTTTTCCACTCCGATTGAGACACCTCCAAAACTTGGTTTTTGAACTCTTCAACAGCATCTTCTAGCGACGAAAATCGTTGACCACGCATTTTTCCTTGAGTGCGGGAATAAAAATAAATCATTGGGTGCCAAGTCAGGGCTGTACGGTGGATGACCCATCAATTCGACGTTTTGGGCGGTCAAAAAGGCGCTGGTGTGAGCTGATGTGTGAGAGCTCGCATTGTCATGGTGCACAATGATCTGTCTTCTCTTGTTTGTTTTTCGAATTTCTCCGAAGACTTCAGGCAAACAAATTGTGGACGGAGAATTGACCGTCCTACGTTGCTCAAGCGGAATAGTCGCCACTTGACCAGCTTTACCAAAGAAACAGGCAACCATTTGTTTCGAAGTGCTTCTTCCACGAACGACTTTCTTTGGATTTGGCTCGTCTTCGAAGACCCACACGGTCGATTGCTGTTTTGTTTCGCGCTTATAAGCATAGATCCATGATTCGTCACCTGTGACGATCTTAAAAACGTCTTTGAAACACCGCGATTATATTTTTTCAAAATTTCTTTGCACCAATCCACACGAGTCTTTTTGAGCGATCCAACGAGAACAAACCTTTTTACGCCCCGTGTTCACGCAATATCGAATGTATGCTGTGAAAGAAATGCCCAAGGATGCCTCTATCACACGGTATGTCACATGACGATCTTGCATTATCAGTTCACGCACGGCTTCAATGTTTTCTGGCACAAGGACTGTTTTTTGACGACCTTCAAGACCTTCGAGCGAGCGTCGCCCGCGATTGAATTCATTAAACCAATTTTTCACAGTGCTATAGGATGGTGCTTCGCTACAAAGATTTAAGTCAAGATAATCCACGTCGAAAGTTGTGAAAAATAATTGCACGAAAATTCTTCCCGAGTTAATTTCATTTTTCTGCCGAGGCAAGTTTTTGATTAATCGTTAATCGATATCAAACGTGGTCAAACATGACAGAGTTGTATGGAGCTTTATCGATAAAAGTCCAAAATTTTTTGGGAAAAAGCCAATTGATTCTAAAATGGATAGAAGTGACCTATTGATCTCATAAACTCTCATAAACTTCTTCGTAAAGTCAGCTAAAGATTAATTTTGAATACTTTCATTACGATTTTCTTCATTGGAAAATTACCAACCATTTAGCTCTCTAGTCTATGGTATCGTGAACTTCCAAATTGACACAAATAAATTACCAACAAAAATAAAAACCTAAAGACTGCGGGCAATAAACGTTATCAACTCTTAATGATCTTTAGTCCGATTCAGCCAGAGTTAAAATGTTAATATGCATTGTTTCTAAATCAATCCAACATCCACCACGTTTACAATTGATCTCCAGATGTACACTAAACGGTGAGGTGGCCAAGGGTATGCCCTTCTTCAAATCGATTTTGCCGGCAATAACATCCCAGCAAACGCTAACAGACTGGGGGCCAGACATTAACCTGACAAAAGACGAGCACCACGTTTGGTGGGCTGCAGCTCTAGGCCATACATATACACATTGCTGCCCACATCCTTGAACTGACTAGAAAAATAAAAGATATTTAGAGAATATGAGTAAAAGGAAAGTAATCAATTAAGAGTGAAAATAATATAAATCAATATTTTCCTTAAAATTCACGAGGTTGTCAAAACATAAACTTAACACATCACAATTTCCGTTTTCGCTTTTATCATGAAACAAAGCCCCCCAATCATGGCCATAAAATCAATGCGCTTCTTCCTCATAATATACTTTAGATTTATTTCCTCTGATCCAGTAGGCAGGCACACCCAAAAATATGCCGCGTAGCTCAACTTCTCCACCCCTCCAGTGCATTA
>JAEIFT010000759.1:0-92355 GCA_018904225.1 Lordiphosa mommai
AATTTATAAGGTCAAAGGTCATTGAATCTATATTTGTCTTAGAAAACATTTAAATAATTTGACCAAATTTGATGAAAAATTGGCAAAATAGGCCTAAATAAGGAATTTATTAGAACGTTTTGAGCAGATTATTTGCGGCCTGAAAAGTCTAAGGTTTTAGAAAAATTTTTGACAAAATTTGGGCAAAATTTATTTGTCAGTGTGAACTTAGATTTTTATTTTTTTTTTTTAAAATATTATAGCTCAAACCTTTGTGGAAAACTGTTTTTTACAAGCTCACAACACCATTAGGAAATCAAGACTTGATAATTCTACCGAATGGGTTAAGCAACTAAGCGAAAGTTTCGGAAGCCCGGAGTCTCACAATGCAAGAATGAAAATGTAAATTTGGTCACAGACCCTCAAGTGGCACTAGATAAATGGACAAGCTACTTTTAGAACTTGACGAACACAATTTGACGAACACCTATGGAGAAGAAGCTCTGACAACAAGCGATAATATGGATAATATAAAGAAAGACCCACCGGAACAAGATGTAGTATTGTTAAGCATTAAAAGGGCTCAGCTGGATGAGGAATTGATCCACACTGGCTGCAAGGAATTGGTAAGGTGGTCTGACGAGAGCATGTCCCATGATTGGAATCTAAGTGTGTTTTGCCCAATTTTTAAAAAACACAGTCTGCGTCAACTACTGAGGGCATAGTCTTCTTCCCATTTCATCAATCATACTATTTGAAAATCTGGAGCCGCTTTTAAGCACCCTGTTTGAACCTTATTACCACAGACTAGATTATTACATTGCGACAATTCTTAAGAATTTTTTATATTTTAAATTTGTATTTTCTAATGAAAAAATATCAACCAACAACTTTTTTTGCATTATTATTATAGCTTGAAAACTCCTCTTTCATTTCCTTTAAACCATTTTAAAATTTTTATTATTTTTATTATTATTATTTACGTTGCTCAAAACTTTAAGAGCGATTTTCTGAAAACCACGTTTTTTGGCCTGGTAGCCATGTTGCAATCGACGCAAAATTGATGTAATTCTGGCCCGTACCTCAATCAAGAGAAAACCCATTTTTTTACTACACTAAAATACAAAAAACTTCAACAATCGAATAATTCGTTTTTAAATTTCCGCAAATTTAAAAAAACGAGAGCGTGAGTTGAAGTCGGCCCTGCTCGACTTCGATATACCCGTTACTCAGGGTAAGGTTTATTTAAGAATATTTTTTTAGATCACAACATGCCCAAATTTTGGAAGATATGAGTTTTTTTTCCAAATTGCGGGGGTGGCAACTCTACTATAGCTCATCTGATCGGGAAATGATGTATGGCGGATCGATAGGTATAGATGATTAAAATATATGTATAGAAGGTTCGAACAATCTATTTTCATAATTGTGGGAGATATGAGGTATTTTCCAAATTGCGTGGGTGGCAACTCTTAAATCGTTCATTTGATCGAAAAATGATGTATGGCGGATCGATAGGTAATGATGATTAAAATATATGTCTAGAAGGTTTGCAAAATCCATCTTCAAAATTGTGGGAGATATGAGGTATTTTTCAAATTGCGGGGGTGGCAACTCTACTATCGTTCGTCTGATCGGAAAATTATGTATGGCGGATCGATAGGTAATGATGATTAAAATATATGTTTAGAAGGTTCGAACAATCTATTTTCAAAATTGTGGGAGATATGAGGTTTTTTTCATATTGCGTGGGCGGGAGGGGGCGTGGCAAAAATTTGAAACAAACTTGATCTGCGTGCAGAAAATACAAGTCTACACTGAAAAAATGGTAGCTCTAGCTCTTATAGTCTCTGAGATCTAGGTGTTCATAAAGACAGACGGACAGACGGAGGAGGGACACGGGAGGACAGGGTCTATATCGACTCGGCTATTGATGCTGATCAGAATATATATACTTTATGGGGTCGGAAATGCTTCCTTCTGCCTGTTACATACATTTGCACGAACTTAGTATACCCTTTTTACTCTACGAGTAACGGGTATAAAAAATATTGAAAAATATGATTGAGGTACGGGCCAGAATTAAATCAATTTTGATCAAAACCTCATTTACCGTTTCTATTACTGATCACCTGGAGTAACTGAATCATGGCTACCACCTCTAACACCTTTTCTGAGACCATAATTGGCAGGCCAATAACTTCTTGAACAGCTCTCGAATTGAAAAATATTTTTTTTTTTTATTATTTAATAAATAAAAAAACACAAAACAAAAAACCAAATTGATAAAGCTCTCATGGTTTTCTCTCCAGAATTTTTTTAAGAAACACTCATTAAAACCCTGTTCAAGGTAGAAGACCCCTTCAACGCTTTGTGCACCTTTGATTTCACCGCAAAGTACGTTCGACGTTAAAATCGTTTTTTTTTTTTTCAAACTCAAAACGATGCCAAGCACGTCATCTACAATCAGCTGTCTAAACAAAACTAAGAGCTGCATCGCACTGAAACTTGACAAGTCTGCCTTAATATGAATGGAATATGAGGCACCTTTTTGCGCACTCTTGCGGTCAAGAAATGAATATGACGGTTGACTTTAAAATTTAAGTACGCTACCATCAAAAACAATTTAGTTTTCTCAGTAATACAAATTTTCCAACCGGAAAATAGGAATTCCGTATCATTTTCGTATAAACGTTTCTATTTCAAATTGGAGATTTCATATTGGTACATAGAAAAACACAAATATGTGGCTACTAGAGATTTAAATATAGCAGTTGAATTTTTAAAATAGAAAAGTTTAACGAAAATCGACTACGAATTCGGAACAGGTCCCATATTCATCCGACTCCAACCAAATTTTGCAAATCTATTTGAAAGCAAGTAATTTCCATTATTGCTGACTTCAAGAAAAAGAAATTATGCGTTCTAAACAAAAAGAGCAGGTTGCCTGTACAGTACTGTTTCAAAAACCTCTAGGCTGATTTGCCATTACTCATTTTGGTGTAGAATGTATAAGTTGATTATGTTGTGAGCAAACACAACTTCCTGAAAACAACAGCGACTTGCCCACCATTTAATGATTTATTTTTACAAATTACACCAAATTTAACGATTGCACTATAAAGCTAGTATGGACGCAATATAGTGTAGTGTAGGAAAATATTTTTGAAAAACACTGTTGATAAACAGTGTTGAAAAATAGCGTACGAAAGCAGTGTTGGAAAACAGTTGGAAACAGTGTTGAAACACCTATCCAAAGGTCAAGTGGTCTAAATCAAAGAACTTGGAGTGCTTGGAGTGTATTCAGTGTCCGTGTGAGCGTTATGCGTTACGCGTTATGCGTTACGCGTTATTAAAAAATGAAATTTTACCCCTACTAAAAAATCTGCCGTATCGAAATTAAAAATGTTTCACATAAAAATAATTTGGGAAGTCGCTGCCAGATGGGTGCCGCTTTAACTCACATAGGGAAGTCAGGATTGCAAAAGCAGCAAACGTACTTCTTATGTTTTGCTCATAACTTCAAGTAAAAAGTAACACACAGACACATTACCACAATTTTCTGTTATTCTTGAAAAACTAACGCTACTTTGTTGAAGCTAATTATGAAGGCGAACAAAACAAAAAAAAAGGAGTCTTAGGAAAAGCTGCTTATTTCGAAAGACTTTCCACAGCAGAGCACGCTGTGCCTTCCCCTTTTTCAATTTCCCCGGTAAGAAAAGTTTGCAATTATTTTCCGCTTCATTAATTTTAACTGGCAACCCGAAAATGAATGGCATACAAAACTTTTGGTACGAAATGCAGGCATGCAATTAGCTGCGCGCACGTAAGTAAGAACGTAACAATTTCTTAGCCTCCTCCTCCCCCCCCCCCCCTTCTTAAAAGTAACAAAAACCGTTACCAAAATGCAAAGTCATGCGCACGACAGCCAAGCCCAAAACGTGTCGCCTCAAGTGCCACGCCATCGCCATCTTATCGTTGTCCACAGTTTGTAGCCTTATCTTGCACGTTTTTCTCTGTGTATTGTGTGTGTGTGTGTGTGAGTGGGTGTGGCTGCTGGTCAGCGTGAAAAGTGTGTGTGTAGCGAAAATGGTGAAAATGTAAGAAATACTGTCGTTTGTTGTTTGTTGTCGCTGTCGTTTTTAGTGGCACTTTGAGTGCCGGCCCATTACGTATACGCTGCGTTGGACACGCGCCATTGCATAAATTCAAGGAAAAACGTTAAAAACAAAGCGGAAATGCGAAAACTACTAGCAAATATTATCTTTGTCTTAAGCGTCAGGATGAAGTCTGTTGGCAGCAGCCAACACAAAGAGATAAGCCAAGAATGGTTTAGGCCCTAATGCTGCGCAGTAAAACACTCTGTGTGTCTGTCTGTGTGTGTGTGTGTGTGAGTAAGCGTTTTTTAATAAAGTGATAACTCGATGTCTGACAGCCGCCTGACAGTCGCTAAAAATAAACACATCCGTTTAATAAGGCAGCCGCCAGCTAGAAAAGGAACAGGACATGGACATGTTTGGACACTAAGTGCCATGTGGATAGATTGAACCACGCCCATTTTGCTCGATGTGTAAGTGGCATTACCAACATTGTTAGAATTTTAATGCTAATGAATGACAACCCAACTTAATGGGAAACTAAGCATTGAAATCCATTCCATTTATTAGCTACAAAGGAATTTGTGTGTGTGTGTGTGTGTGTGTGTGTGTGGGAGTAAACCCAAACTGTATTTTGTTTATCCAATAAGACTATAACAAATTAGTTAGCTATTTGAATTATTAATAGGCATCGATATGGCTTGGGGTGGAAATTAAAAGTTTCTTGGTTGCGGCATAGGTGATTAGACTTACATTTACTAATTATCTTTGGGAATCATATCAAATATTTGTTTATTTTTTTAATTGCTTTAATTTTCTAATATACATAGCTAAAAAAATGTATCTAAGTCTTCACCAATCATTTTTCATTTCAGTTTTGTGTCTGCCTTCTCGAAAATAAAAATTTAAGTGGAGGCATATTTCGAGAAAACGGGCAAAGATTCCAAAGTTGGTCTCAATTTTTCATATCAGTTTTTGATAGAAAAAGGAGAGATTATGTATTGGAAATTTAATTTTTGAGCTATTATAATTCATAAAGTGTCAGAATAACCGTAACAGTCGCATCTAAATAAAATTACAATTTGGTATTTTCCCTAAGACTTGTATTAAAAATTCATTTAATATCCGATTTTTGCGTTTGAGGGCTATTTTAAGAGTTTCATTGCATTTTCTTTACTGTCAAATGCATAAACTACACATCCTACCACATTTTTATCTGAGTACGAAATATTCAATCAAATTTTTGTTCACTTTAATTTTTTTAGAACCTGCAAATCGGAGCAAAAAAAAGTTATGATATCGATAATTATCGGAAAAAAGTTGTTTTAATTTTACGATTTATGCACTTGGTTGTAGATGACGGTTTATTTTGAAAAATTTGCTATAAATTGAGAAAAAATTATCTTCAAGGTCCAATTTAGTCACTTTCGGGTTTGCTGATGCGGCTCGCTTGATTTTTTATGGCTGCATTGATGTATGTAGTAGCGCATAAAACTTATAAACCTACAAATTTGTGCTTGCACCCCCATAATTTTCCATAAGCTAAAAAAACAGCAAAATGGTTTTCCGCGATTTCTCGCAAACAAGAGCTGATGGAAAAAAACGAGACCAGTTTTTGGAATCAGGGCACAGAACAGGAACAGAATTTTGCATCCAGAAGGCCAGACCTCACAAAAGTGGTCATTTTGTTGCCCTGTGTGTGTTATTAAAAAAAAAAGTGGTTTTATTTTTTATACATTTGTGCCCATAGAAATAAAACACACATCCTTCCTCATTTTTATCTGAGTACAAAATATTCAATCAATTTTTTTCTCTTTAATTTTTTTAGAACTTACAAATCAGAGCAAAAAAAAAGTAATAATAACGATATTTATCGATAATATTTTGATAACTAGCCGATAGAATTGATCCATATTGATTTCGTGTTAAGCGGAACAAAATTATTTATTGGGAAAAATGCTGTCGATGTTTATCTAGAAAAGCTCCATCCTAGTCCTTAATTTCAGACTCAGAAAAAATACCAAAATTTCCGTACTTAAACAGAAGAAACTCAAGAATAAACGATCTTAAAAGCTGTCTAAGTTCGGGTATTTCCAAATCTGATATCAAACTTCTCATTTCATGTTCTTTTTCAATAAACCCTTTGTTTCATAATTCAATTTTCCCGAAAATGGACAGGCCACAGCATTGATAGAACCGCCTCGTTTTCGTTCTTATATCTTGAACGACGATAAAAAAAAAGTTAAAAAAATCTTCTTTAATTGGGGCAAAGAATTCTCAAAAGTTTTATATATCACTCATACGCAGTGTTGCTTATATTCAACAATTTATTTTATTTATAAAACAAAATAGGGAAACAAACCCATTAAAATAATTTTTAAGAAATCTCAGCAAATAATAATTTTAAGGTGCAAAGTTGGAGCTATATGGTGGAAATTCAGCTTCAATACCACTAGACAACATGGTTCAGTTTAGAAAAGAAGTGGTAAACATAACTGCTAAATAGCACTATCTGTCACATAAACTAACAAATAACAAAACAACAAAATGTTTGTTTATCTGACACATATCAGCTAGTTTATGTGACAGATAGTGCTATTCAGTAGCACAGTCAGACATTAGGTAAATTCTAACACATGTTATCAAAATGGTTTAAATTCGTTTAAAAAAATCGCACAATTATCTGGAACAGTGTATTTTAAAGTTAAGGTATATTACTTTACGTAAATATCAAGCATCAAGCATGATGAAGCATTTTGCCTAACAAATTCGAAAAGCAATTTTGAAAACGATTTGGAAAAGTTAAAATATGTTGCTCTGTGTAATTTTTGACTAGTGACCATGGAAGATGTCTGAGATGAAGGATTATCATGATGGAAAAGGACACCCCTACGATTGATTAATCTGAAAAGCTTCTCATTTGATCTTCTTTTTGTCCAATTCTGATATTTCAATTTCCTTTGGTGGCCGCAGCTCAAAGTGAACGGCAACCTTACAATCTCTTTACAATTCTCTGGTGAATGTGGGCTCTTGGTTTAGGATTGCTTCGATTCGCTGAATATACCAAGTAACTACCAAATAAGTAACTACCAAGTAACGACCAACTATCTTTATCTTTTAACTATCTACTCTTTTATACCCAAAAATGTTTTCAGTGCATATCGTTTAACGCTCCATTTTCGAAAGCCTAGTTCAATTCTCCATCCTTGGCACTTTATTTCAAATCTCTAGCTGCTCTGGTCACCGAAATATTGCAATTGTAAAAAATGCTTATCAAAAAAGGATATTCAGCAATATCTCAAGGAAATTACATAAAAGTTCACCAAAATGAGGACATAAAAGTTTGTTTTCAAGAGAACTATTTAATTATTAGGAAAGGCTTTCATATGGGCCAGCAGATACAAAAAATATACCCGATCTTATGGACTTTGCTATTAGAAGAAAAATACCACGTAACTTGGTTAACTGAGAAGCATTAGCAAATTTGTCGTCGCCCTCACATCAGGGAATATCTTCAGAGACTAACATCACACAAGACAAACTGGCTTAAATACATCGAGCTGAGCCCAACAGCGAAGAAGGCACTCAAAATTCAATTGAAATCCTAAACTCATACCTTACTGCTGCAGCTTATCACTCGAACCCTAAAAACAACAACGAGAACGCTGAAGCTAAATTGTAGGTTAACAAACTTCCAAATAGAGCGAATCCTCATTAAAAACCGCCGTGCACGAAAGCCCCCAAAAGTTTTTAATATCACTCATACGCAGTGTTTCCTTTTTATACACTTGAAAAGTGTATATTAATTTTGCCCAGAAGTTTTGTAACGCATAGAAATATTCATTTCCGACCACATAAACTATATATATTCTTGATCAGGACGACGAGCTGAGTTCAATTCCGTCTGTTTGTCTGTCTGTTTCTACGCGAACTAGTCTCTCAGTTTTAAAGCTATCGAGCTGAAATTTTGCACAGAGTCTTCTTTTTACTGCACGCAACTAATATGTCGGAACCGGCCGGATCGGATGACTATATCATATAGCTGCCATAGGAACGATCGGTCTAAGAACTAGTTCTAGTTAGAAAAACTTTGTTGTTTCCATCGTAGCGGCACAAATCTTGGTGTATGTTAGTTTAACATGCTTCCACATAATTATGAAAAAATGTATCAAAATCGGATGACTATATCATATAGCTGCCATATAAAGGGTCGGTCAAAAAACTAGTTCTAGTGGGAAAAACTTTTTTGTTTTTCATCGTAGCGTCACCAATCGTAGTATATATTAGTTATATATGCTTCCACACAATTTCGAAAAAATTCATCAAAATCGGATGACTATATCATATAGCTGCCATAGGAACGATCGGTCGGAAAATAAGTTTTAGTGAGAAAAACTTTTTTGTTTTCCATCGTAGCGTCACTAATCTTGGTATATGATAGTTTTATATGATTTCACATAATTCTGGAAAAAAGTATCAAAATCGGATCACTATAGCATATAGCTGCCATAGAAACGGTCGGTCAAAAAACAAGTTTTAGTGAGAAAAACTTTTTTGTTTTCCATCGTATCGTCACTAATCTTGGTAGATATTAGTTTTATATGCTTTATAATGCTTTTTATAAATTTATAAAAATTGGATGACTATAGAATATAGCTGCCATAGGACCGATCGGTCGGAAAATGTGTTTTACTAAGAAAAATTTTTTATGGTATCCATTTTTATTATCAATGATTTAAAATTTTTTTAATATCTGATATCTATATCCTATATATTTTACTGTTTAAATCAGTTGGAGTAAAGTTTTTCAAGTGTATTAAAACTTCGGCACAGTCGAAGTTAGCTTTGCCTTCTCGTTCATATATTTGATTTATTTAAAAACAAATCGGCACTTGTTTAGATTTTAAATACGATTAAAACTTTGAACAAAAAACATTTCTCTTGGTTCACCTACTGGAATATTGCTACTTTTTATAATAAAAAAATTTTGATAATTCAGATTTTATTGTACAAATTTTGATCGTATAAGAAATTTTATATCGAACTTTTAATAAAATTTTTTGCTTTCCACAATTATAATTAATATACAACAAAACTTTTGGGGTTTCTAATACCCACTTTTCTTTATTTTGCCGTTTTAAGGTCCGGTCTATTTTATGTAAACAAAAATTCCAAAACTTTTTGCTTGTAAATAAGCTTAAAGTGTTGTTAACAAAAATATTAGTTATAATCTAGATTCGATGTTACTGAGTAGAAATGCGCTCGTGATCGATTTTTCTTTCACGTAATAGACTACTTACACAGCGCAACATCTCACATCTAGCATCTTGAAGCAAAATGTTTCTATTCCATCATCAGAAAATCTTGTTATGTATTAACAAAATTTATTTTTATTTTTAGTTCAATATAAGAGATTAATAAAAATAGAGGACTTTAAATCCCTTGCAGTTTTTTAAAGACGCTACCATTGACAACAAAAAGTTTTTCTCACTAGAACTAATTTTTATAGAAACTATTAAAAAAATGTCTTCTTCAGAGACGAATTTGGGCTATTTCGCATAGTCGATTTTAGATTTTTTACAGAAGCATTGATGTGTGCTCTGTCGAATAGTCCAGATAAATCCAGAAATGAATACCTAGTGTGACCACCAAATTCGTGAGGGCAAAATGTACTAATAATCCATTTATTCGCCAAGTGCTGATGAAACAAAATCGACAATGCAGTTTTGTTCAGTGCACTCCATACTTAAATAAATATATCAGTTAAAGATAGAGCTGCTCCAAAAACACTGTTTCCCTGTGTTATTGGAGCTTCTGTTCAATTATGCATCAAGTGGGCCGGCGTCGTTAGCCATAGTAAGAAAACGATCCTTTGTAAATCAATCCATATAATCCATTAGCTGATGGCTGGTTAAGTTGTATGAAAAACGGCTATACTGTATAATTCGAAGTATCGGAAGTGTTCGATTAAGATATTTTCGAAAAAGGGAAATAAGTTTGCTGATAAAAAGCTATACAGTCAGCTTGCTCGAAATAATATACAACTGGGCTTTAAGGTGGCTGGACAAAGCACTTTGATGGATAATTGTGATTTTAGAATTGTATAAAAAAACTCTCCTTAACCATTGGGTTGGCCGTAAACTAGTGTCGGACTTAAATATTAAATTTAATGCTGATTTTATTATCGATAAACATTTATTTCATATTGTTCGACCATCTACCTATTCTACTTATCGTTAGACACATCAATAACGAATGATTTTCCAACTAAAGAATTTTAAAGAAATCGATACAAATGGTATTTTGACGGTGCAGGAGTGAAGAGTGCAAAAATTGCGAATTCAGCTATGATAAATTTTGACGAGTGAATAAAAATGTCTGAAGCGTTGTCATGATGGAAAAGGACGCTCTGTACAATAGCTGATAGCTGACGACAGTAAATCAAAGAACAAAGTGCACGGCACCCTTACAATTCCACGAAACATATAGCATTACCTTTCTCTGGTGAATATTGGCTTCTGATGATCATTGATCAGGGATCAAACTGCCTCAATAAGGGGGGGTCACGAATTAGTGTTTTAATCAGGGACCGTAACTGTTATAACTTTTGGATAAAAATTTTGAAATAACAATTATTTTCTAATTTTTACATAAAAATTTTAAAATAATCGTTATTCTATGATTTTAAAAATACAAATTTTGTTTTAACATAAATGGTAATTTTATATAAAAATGTTTGAATAACAGTTAAAACTAATTTTTATTATAAAAAATTTAAAATTAATTTTTATTTTGTATTTTTATAATTAAAATTACTTTTTAATTGTTATGAAAAATTTTTATTATAAAAATTTTTATAACGAGAAGGGCAAAGCTAACTTCGACTGTGCCGAAGTTTTAATACATTTGAAAAAAACTTTACTCCAACTGATTTAACTGGAAAAAAATATATATAGGATATAGATATCAGATATTTTAAATTATTAAATCATTGATAATAAAAAATTTGATAGCATAAAAAAAACTTTTCTTAGTAAAACACATTTTCCGACCGATCGGTCCTATGGCAGCTATATGATATAGTCATCCGATTTTGATAAATTTTTGCAAAATTATGTAAAAGCATATAAAACTAATATATACCAAGATTGGGGACGCTACGATAAAAAAAAAAAAAAAAGTTTTCCTCACAAGAAGTAGTTTTTTGACCGACGGTTTATATGGCAGCTATATGCTATAGTCATCCGATTTTGATAATTTTTTCAGAATTGTGTGGAAACATATAAAACAAATATATGCTACGATTGGAGACGCTACGATGGAAATCAAAAAGCTTTTCTCACAAAGACTTATTTTTCCAGCGATCGTTCCTATGGCAGCTATATGCTATAGTGATCCGATTTTGATACATTTTTCCAGAATTATGTGGAAGCATATTAAACTAATATATACCAAGATCAGTGACGCTACGATGGAAAACAAAAAAGTTTTTCTAACCAGAACTAGTTCTTAGACCGATCGTTCCTATGGCAGCTATATGATATAGTCACCCGATCCGGCCGGTTCCGACATATTAGTTGCGTGCAGTAAAAAGAAGACTATGTGCAAAATTTCAGCTCGATAGCTTTAAAACTGAGAGACTAGTTCGCGTAGAAACAGACAGACAGACGGACAGACGGACGGACAGACGGACGGACGGACAGACGGAATTGAACTCAGCTCGTCGTCCTGATCAAGAATATATATAGTTTATGGGGTCGGAAATGAATATTTCTATGCGTTACAAACTTCTGGGCAAAATTAATATACACTTTTCAAGTGTATAAAAATTACTTATCTAGTAAGCGTTTGTAAATTATAGAATATTTTTGATAGAAGGATACAAGATTTACTTAAACCTACTAGATTAGTAATTTTTATAAAAATTTGTATAATAAAAAAATTTTCATAAAATTAAAAATTAATTTTTATTATAAAAATTACAAAAATAAAATTAAATTAAATTTTTATAATAAAAATTAGTTTTAACTGTTATTCAAAAAATTTTTATATAAAAATTACCATTTAACGGTTAAAACAAAATTTTTATTTAAAAATTATAATATAACAATTTCAAAATTGTTTTGTGATAAAAATTGCAAATTAAAAATTTATTAATTTTAAGGACTCGCCATTCAAAATTATGACGATTTATGTACTCCATTTTTATCAGGGATCCATATTTCGTAATAATTTTTCCACTTACATAACTGTTATTTTCGGTCCCTGATTTTAATCAATTGAAATCGAAAAAAATTATAATATTTTTTTTAATAATATTTTTGTTTCACAAAAAAATTTTTTTTTTTTTTTGTTTCTTTTGGGGAATCCATGCTTAACTACCTTTTCCTATATCTTCCCCATTTTTTCAACACTCTTGCCTGCCTGCAATCTTAGCATCGATTGTTAAAGCATAACTTGGACCCAGTCGCTGGCCTTTTGATTAAATAAAACTCAATCTCAATCGCAATTCCCATCTTATACCCATTCTCAATTCGAATTCGAATTGATGTGCCGCCTGATGGGGTGGAAGCAGCGGCAAAGGTAAATGCATAAAAAATTGAATTGCATTGGCAAGTCCTTGACATTTTGTAAAAATGAACAGCAACTGGCAGCTGGCAAAAGGAGGAATCGGCATAAAGGATATCTGCTCCTAGTCAGGCCAATAAAAATAGTTGTTGTTGGGGGTAAATGTGAAAAAAATTAGAGCTGCCTTGTTCGGGGGCTTTATTAAATATTTGAAAGGGGCATATGGCAGGCAGAAGGAAGTCCTCTCAGACGCAGACCCCCAGGCCGTTTGTAGATATTTTCAATCATACTCAAAATGTGAAGGAACAACAATTTACGCTCAATGACACTTGACGGCGAAATGTTGGCGCTGCAGCTGCCACACACAAACACACACACACATACATAGAAAAAAAAACTTACACAAATACTCGGACGCAAGTGCCCGGGTGGTCTTTGCTTTTGTCGCTGCCACTTTGGCATTATCTGCTATCAATAAATTCCAAGTGAAGTGGGCACTTGTGTGGCAAGTGGAGCACAACGGCGCGCACACAGCAGGGACGACAGCAGGGGCGTGGCACAGCAGCCTGAGCTTTTGCTCACAGGAAGTGGCAGCGTGTAAAGTGAGCAAACTGTGTCGCTGTGGCCTTTAACCCTGCCAGGGGTGGCCTGGGGACCTGAGACATTGCCTAGGCAAGGCTGTCATTTTGTGTTGCATACTTTGTGGCGGCGCCTGTGCAATGTTGCATGAAAAAGTAGCGTAAACTTTGCCTGCCCCAAATAAACAGAGCGGCTGTGTGAGTCGACTTTTGGCACGACATTTTCTTTCGTATATTTTGTTTTCTTGTTACGCTACTCCAACTTGGGGCCATGCCACTTCGCGTGTATCTTTGTGTCCGTGTCCTCGTACCCAGCACACGCGATCGTGTAATCCCATAAACGTGCATTTGTACTCAAGTACGTTGTCGCAGTCGCCGCCGTCGCGTCTTTTGATTTGCCTAATTTGCCAGTTCTCTGCCAGTTCTCTGCCATGTTATGCAAATGTTGAACCTAAATATTTACTAATGAGCGCTAACCCAAAAAGGAAAAAGCCAGAAAAACAGCAACTGGGTACCCGAGCCGGCACTGACCGGCTCTGCATAATTTGTGTGATTAAGTTGACAGAACGCGCCGACGTCGACGGCTAATGCCACACAATTGTGGCAAATTTCTTTTGCAAAAAAAAGCTGTCCCCACCAAATGTGCTGTCGTTCGGCTAACATCAGCTCTAAACACCGTATATTTAGAGGGTAGCAAGGGGTAAGCTGAAATTAAGGTTTTGGGAGAGCAAATTTAATTTAAAAAAGTGATTTTTCGACCATTTTAAGGCCTGTTTTATGGGCAACCAATAAGTTTGTTTTTGAATCTCCTTGATATTATCTTTAAGTTCTATTCCTTAGCTTTAAAATAAATTATTTCAGATAATTTTGCGATTTTTTTTAAGGAAGTTACACAATTTTAAATATAATTGTTATAATTTCTATAAAGTCTAATAATTTTTCTGTCTAAAAGTATGCAATGCTTGTAATTCTTACTAAATTATAATACAGGGTTGCCCATATTCGACGGACCCATCTGGCAACGCCAACTTTTGACAGAGATGTCAGATCGCTTAATGACATACCGCGTTTGAAGCGTCAGTCCAAGCAGATTTTTACCATGGAACAATACACGCCACGCGAGCGCTCTGAAATAGTTGAAATTTACATTCAACAGAACAAGTCAATTGTGAAAACTCAACGTGCTTTTAAAAAATGTCCGATGAAGCCCATTTCACATTGAATGGGACCGTAAATAAGCAAAATTGCCGTATTTACGCCACTGAAAATCCTCAGGAGATTCAAGAAGTGCCTCTTCATGACGAAAAAGTCACAGTTTGGTGCGGCGTTGGTGCGAAAACGGTCATTGGGCCGTTTTTCTTCCAAAATGAAAATGGCCATGCTGTTACCATCAACCAGGAGCGTTATCGCGACATGATGACCAATTTTGTGATGCCAATTATTCGTCGAAAGCGTATGAGGCAGTTCTGGTTTCAACAAGACGGCGCTCCACCGCACACAAGTCGCATAACAATCGATTTTCTGAAGAAATTGTTTCCGGGCCGTTTGATGTCGAAAAGTGGTGATTTGGACTGGCCACCGCGTTCGCCCGATTTGACGCCGCCTGACTTCTTCTTGTGGGGATATTTGAAGTCAAAGGTTTACGTTAACAAGCCAAGGACCGTAGAAGAGCTCAAGGACAACATTCGTGAAGAAATAGCCGCTATTCCGGGCGAAATGTTGGCGAAAACGATGGAAAATGCTGGAAAAAGGGCACAATACGCCATCAACGCCAGAGGCGGCCATTTGAGAGATATCATATTCAAAAATTGATGTAAGCAAATCTACTTGGAACAAATTAAATGATTAAGATTGCCAACCGCCAAATTTTTTATTTTTTCTTTGATTTTTTTAAAAAAACATGGGTCCGTCGAATATGGGCAACCCTGTATTGGCTCAGACATTAAAAACGTGCTGATTTTTTAAGGGTTTGAATTTGGTGGGACCAGAAGGGAATCATCAGCCGATAGAAGAGGTTCTCTACAGACAGCAACTTATGCGATTGAGGCAATAGATTGCAAAAAACGGCCGGAATGGGCTACCATACAAGAGTCATTGATCTTCTATCATGATAATACTCGATCACATGACGCAAAATTCGTAAGAGCCTAGGATAGCAAGTACCAAGCCTAAAGAACTCTCAAATGTAGTGTTATAGGGAGTGTCATCGAAAAGAAAGGCGATTGGGAGAGCCTCTTCAACAGCTTAAGCGCAGATAAGATCGCGAAGATTGGGATAGGACAAGGATAAGAGCCACAAGGATCGGAGATGCAATCGTTTTAGGGATGGGAATCATGAGCGAAAATAAAATTATCCTTAGAACATTTATACAAGTCGGAGTTAGAATATCGCGAATACCCGGATAAGTTCCTAGGTACCTATGTCCAAATTTTCATTTATGTTCACAAAAGTTAAGGCGACGTACTTTAATTGTTATACAAATTTTAAATATTTTTAAATGCAAAGAAAATTGGTAAATTGTTTTTAATAATGCTGAGTTTACACAGCGTCACAAAGCGTTTAGTGTCACAGCGTCACAGGGCAACTAAGAAATTCTAAAAAAATAAGTGTTGTTGTAAGGTTATAGATGCTAGACGAAGATGAAGATGATGATTACCCAAGGCAAACATAAATTTAACTCGTAAGGAAAAAGTTGAGTTGTAAAATATTTCGCACAAATTTAAAAATTATATGCCAACACTTTCGGCCAGCTCGTATGACCACCTATAAAAAAGCAAACGACGAAATTTTGTGACAACCCTCTCCCAACAATATCTGTAACATTATCGATGCTAACTTCAAAATATTAAAAGACTAAAGACTTTCGATACGGATCTGCAATACTGCTAAAAAATTCTAATTCAAAAACGTATCCATACAAAAATTTGTGAAATTCATTTTTGAGTTCAGCATTCCAAAATACATCATAAAAAAAATAATGGGTATTTTTCGCTGTAAACTAGTGTAATTAAGGAAAATATTTATTTTTTATAGCCTCAATACTTATCATTTTTGTATACCTTTAACTGGTCCGCCAATCTAAGTGAAATCTCAATGTGGATTGTGTAAGATGCTGCCATAACTGACTTTAAATTATCTCATTCAAAAAAAATAATTGAAAAAATATAGTTTGCATACTTTGAGGGCCAAATTTAAGATTTTTAATGAGTATAATCGTAGTAAGTCTGTGACAGTTTGTGGCAAAAGCATTCACACCAAAAGTATTCATTTGGTTAGTCACAGCGCTGTGAAAAAAATTTAAGTATCGCCAATGAAGACAGTTTCGAACTGTAGAGTGAAGCAGTATAAACCCACATAAGAGTTTAAACCAGGGACCGTAACAGTTATAAGTTTTATCAAAAAGTCATTATTTAACAGTTATATTTTGCGTTTTATAATAAAACTTGGGAAATAACAATTATTTTTGGATTTTTATTTTAAAACCCGGAAATACCAATTATTTTATGATTTTAATTTTATTACTCTGTTCATAACAGTTATTTTCGATTTTTATAAAAAAAAAATTTCATGATAACAGTTATTGATGACTCTTTTTAAATAAAAGTCATCAATAACGAGAAGGGCAAAGCTAACTTCGACTGTCCGAAGTTTTAATACACTTGGAAAACTTTACTCCAACTGATTTAACTGGAAAAATATATATAGGATATATATATCGAATATTTAAAATTTTTTAAATCATTGATAATAAAAAATTTGATAAAATAAAAAAACTTCTTATAAAAACACATTTTCCGACCGATCGGTCCTATGGCAGCTATATGCTATAGTCATCCGATTTTGATAATTTTTTTTCAAAATTATGTGAAAGCATATAAAACTATTATATACCAAGATTGGAGACGCTACGATGGAAAACAAAAAAGTTTTTCTCACTAGAAGTAGTTTTAGACCAACCGTTTATATGGCAGCTATATGCAATAGTAACCCGATTTTGATATATTTTTTTTAAAAATTATGTGGAAACATATAAAACTAATATATACTACGATTGGTGACGCTACGATAGAAAATAAAAAAGTTTTTCTCACTAAGACTTATTTTTCGACCGATCGTTCCTATGGCAGCTATAAGATATAGTCATCCGATCCGGCCGGTTCCGACATATTAGTTGCGTGCCGTAAAAAGAAGACTCTGTGCAAAATTTCAGCTCGATAGCTTTAAAACTGAGGGACTAGTTTGCGTAGAAACAGACAGACAGACGGACAGACGGACAGACAGACAGACAGACAGACAGACAGACAGACGGACAGACGGACGGACGGACAAGAGGAAATGAACTCAGCTCGTCGTCCTGATCAAGAATATATATAGTTTATGGGGTCGGAAATGAATATTTCTATGCGTTACAAACTTCTGGGCAAAATTAATATACACTTTTCAAGTGTATAAAAATTATTCAAAGACTTTTATTTTTAAAAGTCATAGCATAAAAGTAATTTGCATATATCGCAATGATAGAGCCATTGAGGACCAAATCGTAAACATATACTTGATCAACTCGGCAAGAGTAAACGACCCACTTCGTATTTGTTTTTAAGCCAATTGACATAGACATCGACTTAATGAAATATTGGGAAGAAAAAAATTTTCTCTTTTCCCATTTGTATCAACTGACAAAGGTTGTCAACAGCGTGACCGCTACTCAAGTAAGTGTAGAGAGAGGATTTTCTGCACTAAAATTGGTATTGACATACTTGAGATATAATTTGTCTTCCGAATCCTTGCAAAAGATTTTACTAATAAAATTAAATAGTAAATAAAATTTTAATTTGATGTTACTCGAACTAGTCAAGCTGATTAAGATTATGTTTACAAGTTTTTCCTCAATGGCTTTATTATTGCGATATATGCAAATGACTTTTATGATATGACTTTAAAAATAAAAAGTCTTTGAATAATTTTTATTGATGACTTTATTTAAAAAAAGTCATCAATAACTGTTATCATGTAAAAAAATTTATAAAAATCAAAAATAACTGTTATGATCAGAGTAATAAAATAAAAATCATAAAATAATTGGTATTTTCGAAATTTTTAGAATAAAAAATCGAAGAATAATTCTTAATATAAAACTTTTATATAAAAATTGTAATATAACTGCTAATTTCTATTTTAACTGTTACCAGTAACTGTTATATCCGGTCCCTGGTTTAAACACAAATAAGTTTGAAAACTTACAGTAGCAGTAATTGATGTTTTAACGAAATTGATTATTGTTATAAAAATTCAGGAATGGAATTAGATCGGCAGCTTCGTACAATACAATGGGTAATACTTTTGAGTGAGTTGCCCATGCAAGCCGAGTATGTTGGAAATGTTGCCAGCGTGAGCAGAAATATACAACGAACGGGTTTGATTGCCGGATTTTTTAGACCTTATAGTTTAAACTTATCCTGACAAACACAAAAGATTAGTTTGTATTTTAAAGATTATATTAAAATGTTTATCGCTACCCCAACCCATCCTTATAGAGGCAAAATTAAAAGTATATTTTTTGTATCTTTTACCTTTACCTTGTTTAACGTCACAATCGAACTGTTTAGACACAAGGCATAAAGAGTAGGACTATACGTATATATATTGCTAATATCCACCTAGATTTGAAAAAAAATAAACATGAGGAAAGGACCGTATTTAAGATGCCTTAACTAACGTGAACGTGAACTTACTCCTTTATACAGACTGCTTTAGAGAATAGGGCTTAGAATCTGTTCCTTATAGAAGAACGGACAAAACAAAGCTCTTGGAAGAAAATGTGGTAATGTTAGCAATGTCGTGAGCAAGCTATTCATAAAAAAAATATTATTTTATATTGACTTTTTTGTTTAAGATCAGAAAGTTGGCAAGAAACGAAGACAAAATATTCAACCTGGCATACGTGTCGTATTAGTAATTTTTTACAAATTATTAATTAATTTTCATATTTAATAATTGTAAATATGAAGCAATGCTACGAACATGTAAGATAAAGAAACCTACTTTAGTGGTTGTCTATAAAGCTATTTTAAAGCTTTGCCCTCGACTCCAGGTTTTTAATCTCCTTCAAGTCTGTTTAGCTTAAGAAACCAGGGAACGTAATCATTATAAGTTATAAAATAAAAACTTAATAATTAATGATTATTTTTTAATTTTTTTAAATTTGCTCACACAATACTGATTATTTTTTAAACAATATTTTAAAACTTAGCGATAATCATTATTTTTGAGCGAAAAAAATAAAACTCAAAATAATGATTATTCCATGTGTTTTATTTTTTCGCTCAAAAAATAAAAACTCAACAAGGAATTATGACCTTATCAAAAGGAACTTTTTTCAAAAATTTTTTATCCCTAATTGGGATTTTATAGATTCGTCTTGCTTCACTTATTATGGATATGCATTAACTTGCCAAAGTTCCATATGATAAGGTCACAATTCCTTTTTGAGTTCTATTTTTGAGCGAAAAAATAAAACTCACGAAATAATCATTATTTTTTAGTTTTATTTTTTCGCTCAAAAGAATGATTATCGCCTAAGTTTTAAAATATTTTTAAAAATATTTTTTTATTTAAAGTTAAAACTTATAAAAATAAAAAATCATGCCGGATTTGCATAGATAATCGAAAAATAATCATTTTGGTAAAATTAGAATTTTTTTTTACGAAATTTTTGTTGTTGATTTTTTTGATTTAAAAATAAAAAATAATCATTATTTACGATCCCTGTAAGAAACAAGATCACCTTCGAAAAAGATTTGAACTGCACGATCGATGAATGGCAATGAGTGTAATACATTTGGTCGAACCCTCGCTCCATGTTTACCCCACATTTTCGCTTTCGAATAGCAAACATAACACTCCTAACCGACTTTCCCGCTGACGGGTGAGTAATTACAAGCGCAGCGACTGGCAGTTGTCATTTTTCAGTCCCTGCTGCCATTTTAATGACTGGCACATGCAAATGTGACAATGACGATGTGGATCCTGACTACGTAGGAAGGGAGGGGAGGTTAATAAATTGCCAGCACTTATTCAAAAGCAAACAGAAATTCCAAATTTTATACACTGACCGCAGGTCAAACAGGCGGCTGTCATTCCGTCGCCTAATTAGCGCCCAAAAGTTTTCCAGAGCGCATTTTGCAGCAAAATGATTTGAATAATCATAAATTACCATGAATTATGAGTCCTGGGGGGGAACTCACGCACCTGATGGTCGCCACTGCAGCAAAAGTGTCAGGGCCCCCCAAAAAAACAACAAATTTATTGTTATTATGAAGTTACCAGAGCTGTGTAGTTGGTTGGGGGGTGGAGTCGGGGTTGGTTGTTTCGACTTGACCATTATTCGGGCATAATTTAATGCGAATTACAAACGCGTACCGCCCCCTCTATGAAGTTATTAACCTAATTGATAGTTGTAAATGCCACTAATTGTGCAAATGGCATCGAATTCAGAATTCTCCATTCTATCACTCGCCGTGGGCGTTTCCCCAATTGTAAACATCGAATGACCAACATTAGGCCACTGAGAGCACACAGCTGGGGAATTTTCGATTGTTGTTTAAATTTCATTATAGAAATTACAAAATTATATGTTTTGCGGTTGTTTAACTTTGGAATTTAGAAGGAAGTTAGAAAACAGAAGGCAGCGTCAATTCAAATATGGCTAGAGATAATAACAGAATATATTTTTACAAAAAGAATAAAAAAAAAAATTTAAAATTTTGTTCACAAAAAAAATTACTCATACGCCTCGTACACCAGTTCAAAAAATTACGCATACGACACGTTCACCAGATCAAATCTCTTTTTTTATTTGAAATTTGAACAATTTCTTCCTAAAATTAACGCCGGAGGTTTAATTTATAAAAAAATTCATTTGGCCAACACTGCGTATGAGTGATTTAGAAAAACTTCTTCTACAGGGATTTTTGAGTTATTTTTTAAATGGAACTTTTGATTCCTACCTGCGAGCAACATTAGTTGGTCTTTCGAAATAGATAAACTCGAAAATTGTTGAAAAAATATGAGCTAGAACAAAACTCGTCAAAATTTGGATTTAATTTGCCCACCAAAATACATTCGATGCCTGCTCCTTATTACATAGTTGTTCCAATATTATTTTTTAACTCGACAGCTTTGAAGTTGGAAATTCTAATAAGGCGTACGTAGCGTATACGTAATATTTGCAAACATTTTTGTTTGTGCCCTTGTAGAGGATATTATAATTTTGTCCAGATGTTTGGAACGCATAGAATTAAGCGTATAATTACTTAACCACATAAAGTATATATACTGGCCTCGATTAATCGGAATTGGTAAAGGGTCTTATTTCCAAAACACTTTTGAGAATTCTTTTAAAATATTTTGTTATCAAGACAGTTTGAAAATTTAAAGTTAATCGTCGAATAATTCAATCGGTTTTTAAACACGGAAACATTAAACATTTCCGATTCCGCATTATTTGATTGAAAACGGAAACAGGCCTGATAATCTTGATCAGCGTGACAAGTTGAGATGTTACAGACATGTCCGTCATCAGAAGAAAAAAAATGTTGTTTAGAGAAAAAACTGCCTTGTTTGTGGTCCGATCATTAAAAAATTTGAATGATGTCTTGCTATTTGATCTTTAAAACTTGCATGCATAAAGTTAGTTTCTATAACACTATCAGTACTGTATCTTCGTCTATAATTAAAGCAAGCAATTTTGTTGCTGTCTTTAAGTTGGATTGAAATTTTATTTGAAACATATAAAATTTTAATTAAACCATGTCTTTAGTAACTAGAAAGTCTCGAGCAAAAGCAGCGGGAAGCTTGAAATCATAGTCGAGCTTATGAACAGGAATTCGACTGTAAGTCCGTCAATGTAATTTCCAACGCTTGGCAGATGCTCAGCGGGGCTAATCCAGAAGCTCGAAGGCAATAACGTCGGTAGGAAGCATTGTCGCGACTAACTCGTTGAAGTAATAAAGAATATATAGAGGAGGAGCACAGAAAAGATGTTGCATTTTGCCATATGCGTAGGGAAGATTTTATAACTAGTCGTTTGGAACAGAAAACAAGTAAGAAAGTCGGTCAAGCCCGACTGTAATAAACTCTGTACCTGTTTGAATGTAACTGATAACTTTAAAATGTAAGGGTGGCAACTCTTTCGACTATCGTTCAACTGGTTGGAAAACGATGTATGGAGGCTCGATGGGCTAATGATGAGTAAAATTACCCTAGTACATAACTCATAAAATTATAAAATTTGTATATAATTTCCTATTAACATAAACGTAACTATATTAGTCACGCGAGAATGACCGCAGGCGATCTCAATTATATCGCTCCTCTCATACTTGGTCTTTGCCTCCTTTCACAAATATCTAAGGGAAAGAAGGGAGGGGGAAACTGACAGCGGCGCAGTCCATTTAAATACTGCCGTTAAGCAAAGTCCAATTGGGAAAGTTAGCTTTTGCCCTCTTGCCCAATCGCTGCGGTGTTGTTGTTGTCGTTGCTTTGCATTTTTTTTTACGTATAGCTCTAATATCGTTCATCTGATCGAAAACGTTGTATGGCGGGTGGATTAATAATGAGTAGTCCAATATATGTGTAGAATGTTCGAACTATCTATCTTCAAAATTGTGGGAGTTATTACGTTTTTTTTTAATTTGCGGGGGAGGCAGGGGACGTGGCAAAAATTAAAAATAAACTTGATCTGCCTGTAGGTATAAGAATTATATGTACCATACACATCAAACCTCTAACTCTTACGATATCTGAGATATCATCGTTCATACGGACAGACAGACGGTCATGGCTATATCGACTCGACTGTTGATGCTCTGTGTACCTTCGGTACAGAGTATACAAAAATACATGCTTCTCGTAGACAAAACCCCGTATATAGAGAGGATCACGGTAAATGTTTACTTACCGGTAACCCACTCCAAAAATTCTAAAAAAAAAGCCATCAATGGACCGCGAATTATCAAGAATTTACGTGCAGAAGCTAAGATGCTAGAAAGACTATATACACAAATTCCCGCATATAGGGAAGAATAACGCAACCGAGATGATCAACGAACTACATGGGTACATACACTTTGGCAAAGGCGAAGTAACTTAACACATTTCATTTTTTTTTTTAATTTTAAAACTTAAATGTGCACTCTAATAGCAATGATTTTGGATGGTTTAAGTTAGGTTTTCTCATAGTACCTAATCGGCGTCCATCCTAATGAAGATTCTAGTAAACTTCAAGGGTCACAGCCGTTCCCAAATTTTTTTTTTATTGTAATATATATATATGATAACAAAACAATTTTAGTTTATTTAAAATGAGCGTGAAAGGGCCCTTAAGTTTTCCCAAAAAATTACTCATACGACCTGTATGGCAGAACAAAAAAAGATACGCATACGATACGTACACCAGATCAAAACTTTTTTAATGTTTGGAACTTGAACAATTTTTAAATAAAATTAATGCCGCATGTTTATAAATAAAACAAAACTTGAAAATGGGCAACACTGCGTATGAGTGATTCAGAATAACTTTAGAACTTTCTCTTGCCAGTTAAGCTCAATTGTGATAACTTTTATTTTTTGTGCGCTTATTATAAATGTGTTTTTATTGTGTTTGGTAGATAGAAGGCCGTTTTAAAATTTAACCGACCTTGGGACTAGGAAAGCCCTTATCCCAGTCTGGACTGCAATATACTCATGTGATAAATCTGAAAAATGTACGAGACTTGGAGTCTATTCTAAAGTCAAGCTAGACATAGTTGCTTATTTAAAAATTTGAAGAGCACCTTCTTTCATTCTAAATATAAGGCATTACGCATTAATTGGTAAATTGGAGTAACATTTTAAACTAAATCTATTAAGAAACAGAACTTTTAAACTCAATTATGCAACTAAGATCATAATTAAATTTTCATATAATTTAAATTTTGTTTGGTATTCGAAATTTCTAATTATTTTTTTAATTGTAAATGTTTGTTAAATTTTTTTTTTAAAAGATTTTTAAAATTTTAGAGGTTTATTTTGGAAATAGTTTGAAAAGATGTTCCGAGTAATTTTGGTTTCAAGACTTAATTCACTTAATTTAAAAAATAATTATAAAGTTTTTTTTTTTTTGGTTTACTTACGCTGCTTGAACTGTGTGTAGCTTTTTGTTGCCCGTCTCCTGTGCGATCAGTGCCATATTGATGGCCAACCAAATGGTTAGCAGGGGTGTGCGGGGCAGAGGTGCCATTTTGGCAAATTTGTCCATAGTTGAATCACTCATGGTGGTTTTTTTTTTTTATCGGTAATAACGGTGCGGAGCTAAAGTTGATTTTTGGTGTTGGTGGTGCGTGGCCGAGTCGAAAAATTTCTTGTTGGAAGTTTTAAGTAGTTGGGAGGGTATTTTTTTGTTGTTGTTGTTGTTTTTGTTTATAAGTAGGTGCAAGAGTTGCAGTTGCTTAGTTAAAAATGTTGTGGCATTAAAAATTGAATTTTGTTGTTGTTGCGTAGTTGCGTATAAAGTAAGTTGTTGTTGTTGTTGTTGTTTTTCCTTTAGCTGCTGGTCGTATCCAAGTTTCCTTTGTATGCGTGTGTGTGTGTGTGTGTGTGTTGAAGTCTCTCAGTCAGTGAGTTAGTTGGTTGTTTAGGCAGCGAGGCAATTCAGTCAGTACTTCAGTGCGTTGTGTATTTGGTGTGATGTTTACTTCCTCCGCTCCTCCGCTGGGGATTAACGTATCGGACTGTGTTGGGCAGGGGTCAAAGCTGGGCCATAAGAAGAAAGTGAGCAGCTGATACAACATGAACCAGTCGGAGATCGTTTCAAAGTGGTTGGTGGTGGGGACTGGAGGGGGGAAGAGGGTTGCCAGAGTTTTTTTTTTTTTTTTTTTTTGTATTGAAGTGTGAGGCGCCTTTCTCGGTCACATTAATTGCTCCTTTTTTTATTTACTTTTAATTTGCTTTGAGCCTTTCTGCCTGCTTGCCTGTTGTTGTCCTGTGGGGATTTGATGTGTTAGTGTTGCTTATACAAAATGTACAACGCTTTTGCTAAGTGTATTTGCCTCTATGCCCCTCATTAATATTACAAAATTTGCATACTGTTCAGTTTCCTCATTTTTTGCTTTTTCAATAATAATTTTTCAGAAATTATCCTTTTTTAGGTGTCTCAATACGTCATCCAATTGGACGCTCCATCTTTGAGCTGGTTTTAATAACGATTGTTGTGTGTTTGGTTTATTTAAGTGAAGGCTTGTTGTTGTTTGTTGTTGTTGTTGTTGTTGTTATTATTGTTGCTGGCAACTTGGCTCATTTTATGTGTTTCGATTGTTCGATTTGCTTTTCGCTTTAACTTTTGGCATTGTTTGTTCGATTGTTGTTGTTGTAGTTGTTGTTGTTGTCTAATATTGGCTTCGCTTTATGCATGATTTTATATTTTATATATATAGTCTTAGTTTTTTAACTTTAACACTGAAATTGATAAGAGAAATATTTTAAATTAAAAAATGTGGCCTACTTTTTGGGGCATTTTGGGTTTTTAGAGGCTTAGTTCATTTAATTTAATTTTGTGAGGCTTTTAATATGGGGCACCGGTGTTTAGTTGATTTAGAAATTTTAATTTATGTTTTAAGGCCAATTTATTTAATAATTTAAATTTTTTTTAATTTGTTTTTTAATTTTTTAAAATTTTTTTTACTTTCAATATTTTTGAAAGAATTATTAATTCCGAATTTAAAATTTCGTCTTTAAAATTTGTTCAATTTTTATATATCAAACCAATTTATTTAATAATTTTAGTTTTTAAAAATTGTTTTAAATTTTTTTTTTTAACATTTAAAAATATTTTTTTGACGTCTAACATATTTTGAAACAATTAATAATTCTGAATTTAAAATTTCGTCTTTAAAATTTGTTAAATTTGTATATATCTAACTATATTTTAAAGTATTTAATACATTTTCCAGATTTAAAAAAATATTTTTAAACTGTTTATGACATATTATAAATTATAAAATAAGTTGTGCAATTTTTTTTTTTAATATTTAAAATATTTTTTACTTTCAAAATTTTAAAAAAATTTATAATTCCGAATAAAAAATTTCATCGTGAATATTTAATCATTTTTGATTAATCAAAAGTTTTATTTTAAAGTTTTTTTTTAATGTTCCTGATATTCTAAATATTTTGAAAAACTTTTTTTATTTTATTTCCCAAAAAAGTTTAAATATTTTTTGTTTAATGTTAAAGTTTGTATCCATCAATTTTGGTATTTATTCTTAACATTTAGGGCCAATTAATTTAAAAAAATCAAATTTTAAAATTTTTTTTATTTAGAATTCAAAATTTTTTAAAATTAAAAATTCAGAATATTTTACTCTTTATTGAATGTTTGCTCAATTTTTATTATTCAAAGTTTATTTTAAATTTCCTTTATTTTCAGTAATATTTTTAAGCACATACATAATACATTTAAGCACATTTCATATATTTTTATATTTTTCAAAAAAGTTTTTAAATGTTTTTTAATTAAATTTTCCTAATTTTCATAAAGATTTTGAAACACTTATTCACTTCTTTTAATTTTTCCCAAAAAGTTCTTAACATTTTTTGAATGTTAAAGTTAAATTTTGGTATTTCTTTTTAAACATTTGCAGCCAATTTATTTTAAAATTAAAATGTATTTTATTTGTTTTTTAATTGTTTTTCATTCAAAAATTATTTAAAGAATTAATAACTCCAAATTTTTAACTCTTTCTTAAATGTTTGTTAAATTTTTATTATTAAAATGTTATTTTAAAGTTTATATTTAATTTTTCTAACTTTTCAGTAATATTTTGAAGTACTTTTGCCATATTTTTCAATATTTCAAAATGTTTTTTAAATATTTTTTTTAATTTTCCTTATTCTATAAATATTTTAAAACACTTTCTTACTTTTTTTTTTTAATTTTTCAAAAAAAGGTTTTTAATTTTTTCAATGTTTAAGTTAATTTTGGTGTTTATTTTAAGCATTTGGGCCAATTTATTTAAAAAATATAATTTTTTTATTATTTTTGAAATTGTTTTTCATTTAAAAATTTTTTATAAAGATTTAATAATTCCGAATTTTTAACTTTTTCTTGAATATTTGTTTAATTTTTCATAATAAAACTTTATTTGAAAGTTTATATTTTATTTTCTTAATTTTCAGTAATATTTTGAAACACTTTTTGCATACTTTTTTTAATTTTTCAAAAAATTTTTTAAATGTTTTTTATTTAATTTTTTTAATTTTCCTAAATATTTTGAAACACTTTTTTCAATTGTTGTTAATTTTCCAAAAAAAAGTTCTTTTAATTTTTTTAATGTTAAAGTTTATTTAGGTATTTCTTTTAAATATTTGGGGCCAATTTATTTAATAATTAAAATTTTTTATATTTTTTTTAAATTGTTTTACACTCAACAATTTTTTAAAAATTATTAATTCAGAATTTGGTATATTTTTCTTGAATATTTGTTCAATTTTTATTATTAAATGTTTTTTTTAAGATTTATATTTAATTGTCTAATTTTTCAGTAATTTTTTTTAAACACTTTTTACTTATTTTTTAATTATTTCAAAAAAGTTTTTAAATATTTTTATTTAATTTTCCCAATTTTCATAAATATTTTAATCACTTTTTTACTTTTTTTAATTTTTCAAAAAGGTTTTTAATTTTTTCAATGTTTAGATTAGTTTAATTTTCTTTTAATTTCATAATTTTATTTTATTAATTTTCAAAAAATTAGTTTTTTAAAATTTTTTTTAAGTTTTTTTTTTTTTTTCTTTAAAATTTTTTTAACAATGTTCCAAATTTTTTTAAAATTTTTTTAAATTTTTAATTTTTAACTTTTTTTTAATATTTAAAATTTTTTTAAACATTTTTTTAAAGTTTTTATTTATTTCAATAATTATTATATTTAAATGCTTTACACATTGTTTTAATTTTTTTAAAGTTTTTAAATGTTTTATTTGAGTTTTATAATTATCATAAATATTTTAAAACACGTTTTTACTTATTTTAAATTTTCCAAAAATTCTTAATTTTTTTTTTTTAATGTTAAAGTTTATTTTGTATTTTCTTTTTTTAATTTTTCCAATTTATATATTAATTTAAATTTTTTAAATTTTTTTATAAATTTGTAAATATTTTAAAGCACTTTTTCACATTTTTTTTTAAATTTTCAAAAAAGTTCTAAATATATTTTTTTAAATGTTTTAGTTTATATTAACCAATTTTTGGTTTTTTTTTTTAATATTTGGAGCCAATTTTAAATAATTCACACTTGATTTTTTTTGTAAATTTTGGATTTTGAAACAAATTTTTAGTCCGTTTTTTTTTACACTTTTTTAGTTTTCTAAATAAATTTAAAAATTTTATTTTGTTGTCCTTAAAATTTCCCAAAAAACTATAAAACAGGGCGCGTCGTTTATGGGCTTCAAAATTTCACGCACATTCAAACTAATTTATACACGCATACCTAAACATTCACTCACACACACACACACACACACAGAGAGACTCACACCCAGTCACTTTTGTATAGATTTTGTTGAGTTTGCCGTTTCTGTTATTTATATATTTTTTTTTTTTATAATTTCTTTCTTTCTTTTTTTTTTTTTTGTATACCGTCTGCGGAGTTTTGCATGCCGTTTTTCGTCCGTCACATTTTCTCAGCTGAGCGTTTGAAAACCGTTTGGCAGGCCAAGCAGTTGGCTAGCAGTCAGTTTGGCCAGCTAGTCGGTGCCAGGCAGCTTTTGCAGACCCAACCGAGAGAGAGAGGGCCAAAAATAGCCCGAGCCTCCGGCAGAGCCTGCAAAAAGGAATACAGAGAGCAGGAGCGAGAGAGAGAGAGTGCACTCTCCGTACTGGCAACCCCGGCAGTTACACTCTGTTTAGCATAAACGACGCTTGCTACTTGGCCCCCTTTGCTGCTTCTGTGTATGTGTGTGTGTGTGTGTGCCATTTGGCTTTTATATTGGTTTTTTGTTTTTATACACTTTTTTTTCTAAGCGCATTTTGATTTGTATGCCACTTTTTTGCCCAGCACATTCGCATTCGCATTCGCACATATCTCGTTAATTGGTAAGCATGCGTTTTGGCTTTGTGTTTTTCTTGCGCCTTTGGCTTTGATTGCTTTTTGCGGCAAGCCCAAAAGGATTTGTCAAGCAAACGGAAGGAAGGAAGGAAGATGGAGGTGGGGCTCGGTAGGCATTGTTCAACTTGACAAAGAAAACTGTAGTATGTACTATATGTAAATTCTCTGCCTGTGTGTGTGTGTGTGTGTTTGCATATTTTATATTCAATGATAAGAGTTTGACATTAATTAAAATGGCAAGAGTTGCGTGTTGTGTGTGTGTGTGTGTGTGCACACTCTCATAATCGACATTTCACATTTTACATTTCACTTGCAGTTTGGTTAAATTTATGCTGTATTTTAAACGGCTTTTGTTTGGTTTGCATAAACATTTTCCCCACGACAGTTATTAATGAGTTTTCTGGTCCTCTGTTCTGTGCCGCCTCTCCCCTCTCCCGCACTGGGCACTCACTATGTATAAGTTGCTTAAATATTCAAACCTTAACTTGAACTTGCATATTAAATGGAAGGCAACATGACGGCTTTTCTAATTACTTAATCAGATTTTATGGGCCACATTTTCATGGGCAAAATGGGTGAAAGTCAAAAGAAAAATAATGAAAATCTCTAAAAAAAAGAGTTTTTGGAACTTAAATTAAAGTTTTTGGATTTTGGTAAATTTTGAACCGATATTAATCTGATTTTTTTCTTTGAAATAAAGGGAAGGCTACTATCAAAAACGGTTACCATTTTATTTCTAATTTTCCGACCTATCGCATATATAGTCCATTCATATTTAGGCAGTTTTGTTTTGACAGCTGATTGTTGTTTACGTGTTTGGCATCATGTTAAGTATGGAAAAAACAATAAGGAACCATAATCTTTTTTCATTAATTATCGCCCCATCTAGTATTTTACAGGCCCTTCCGAAAATTACTTTTTGTATGGAATCAAAAAGTTAGAAAATCGCTGGAGAAAATGTCTTGACTTAAAAGACGACTACATTGAATAAAATAAAAAATTTAAAATTTGTTTCATTCCCAATGAGCTTTCTTTTTATTCCAACTAGTATATGTAGCAGTGGAACTAGGCTGTTAAACAGGAATCAAATTTGAATAAACCAAATAATATATATCTAAAAGTTGGGATATTAAATTAGCCTGAAATGCGACACTATTTGTTGAGATGTGATGTAAATGCAAACATTTATCCGAACCCGAACCCAAATTTAGTGTGGGCCGAGCCGTCCAGATACCGACCTGCGGTAATCCCGTCTCGACTCTAAATTTTATTCCCTTGCAGAGGATATATTAAAATTGTGCAGATGTTGGTAACGCATAGAAGAAAGCATTTCCGTTCCCTTAAAGAATACAAATAAATATAAGTAGCATCTTAGTCGGCGCAGCGCGTTGAGATGAGATTCAATTTTAGACGGGATTTACATGATGAAGCAAACTTCAAGAAGTTTTCTTAGTAGGCAAGAGATTTATATGTATTTCTTTACTATTCGTTAAAAAGGTCTGAAAGATTTCCTCTAAATTTCACGCCTACTAAGAAAACTTCATGAAGTTTGCTTCATGGTGTAAATCCCGACTAAGTTTAGTGCAAAAGTCCTGGCTTCGATTCATTTCTTTTATTGTGAACCGAAACTTGAACCAAACCCCTTGTGCATAGATTGTTGAACCTGAACCTGTTTCGAATCAAAATGTTCGGATCGCTTCAGCAAAAGCCTCAAGTCTTAGTCAAGCAGGCTTTTATAACCCTAAAATGGATTTTGAAAAAATTCTACTAATAAATTTAAATTGAACTTAAATCAAATAAGTTTACAAAAACTCTTCATATTTTTCTTATATTTTTTACAAATTAATTGAAATTTTATCAAAATTTGGTAAAACTTGAGACGTAGCAAGGTTCGACTAAAAACATTAGCACAAAAACCTTTAACCTCAAATTTTTGAACCTTATTCATCGGTTAAATTATGGTTCGAACCCTCGAACCGAAACTGAACAAAAATGATTTGGGTTTGCAGCCCTGATATATTTGTGTATATCTTTCTTTGTATTTTAGAAAACTCAATGGAACCAATGTGATGTGGGTCTTGAAATGTGTAGAGTGTGAGACTTGTCCCGTTGACTTTAATGGACGGGTTGGGGGAAAGCAAACAAGAATATCCAGCTCTTTTGGAGAGAAGAGTTTAAGGTATCCATTGTCAATCGAATTAGTTCCCAGATGATATTTTTTTTCAATTTCAAACATGCTTGAAGCGCTTCTGCTTTGGGATTTAATTAAGTTCCATTATTGGGATTAATTCAATCGTTATGAGATCACCGCGGGATATATGTAATCTTCTCAGTTTTAATTAAAGTCAGATCAAATCAATCCTTTTCAGCTCAGCTTAAGAATATCCTAGCTTGAACCGTTCTATTTTTTATTTTTTAATTTGGAAATAGTTTTTTTTATATAAAATTAAATAAAACTATTTAAATTTATTTTTGATGAAAAAAACTACTTAATAAAGCAGGCACTTTTCTTATCTGAAATTGTTAAACATGGGTTGCTTTTTGTTAGCGGCATCTGCTATTCCACGCCCATCCGCCCCTTCCGCAACAAAAAACTAAATAAAATTTACACAATCTCCATATAAAAGATCAGAAGCTGTATTTTTGGGTATTATTTTGTTGTAATGATGTAATGGCAAGGTGAATAGAGAGAAAAAAGTTGCAGGTATTTTAAATTCTTAATGTTTATATAATTTAAATACTTTAAGAATTTCTCTCTCATTCTTTAAAAAAGAAATCTGTACAGCAATTCTTAGAAATTTTGGAAGTACGCCCTTACTTTAAGTTAGATATGAGCCATATCAGCGAAGACTGACAAACATCAACTCACACCAGTCACAGTGTGATTTGATATTTGCCCATAAAGCTCATCCCTGAAAACTAGCCAAAAGTGAACGTATTTTTTCAACCACTGCGAAAGTGTAATGGGTTTCGTTATGATTGCAAGGTAACTGTATCGCATAACCCACAATGTCTGTCAGTAAGCATGCAATACAAGCTATCCAGATCATTTTTGTGCATTACTCTTAAACATTGAAGCATTTTATAAGGCATTTCGCCTACGAATTCTGTTAATCAACATTCGGAATCATGTAATCAAATCAGAATCAACTTTCAGATATGTACATAAATAATGTTATATGCTATCTTGATCCATCAGGTCGTGGAACCGAACCCCATTGAATTTGTTGGATTTTGCTGCCCTGGTTTTAAGCAACGTATAAATTGCTCCATTAATAATAATACTTCTAAGTCATTTCGAATTTTTAAAAATCTTTTATCGGTATGGTAGGGAAATATGCAAACTATATAAATAAAATTAAAAAAAAGTGTCAAAGTTAGAAGACCCCTTTAAAGAAAATTTACTTTATGTACATTAGACTGAACATTCTCAATATGGAAACTCGAAAATTTGAATTGTTCTGATTTCCAGGGCTCTAAAAATTCACCAAAAAAATAAAAATAACTTTATTATGGTACAATTTCCCGTACATTGTACATTGTACAAATTAGAGTTGGTCAATCAGGTTCATTTTAATGACCTAGTTCATTAGTTTATTTTTTGATGTATATCTTTTTTCATATAATGAACTATATAGTATTTGAAAAAAGAACTTCTGGTCAAAAAGTAAAAGGTTGGTCAAAAAATTAACTTCAGTTCAAACACTAAGACCTAGTTCATTAGTTCATTTTAATGACTAGTTCATTTGAACTAGTTCACGAAATTCAGCACAATGTGTTCTATGTAGTACATATATGAACCGTACGAACCGTTCCGCAACTTGGCGATTACTTTTTATTTCATCGACCAGCAAGCAAAACTTTTCAAACCGACAATCTTTGTCGATTTAAGGCTGCAAGAAAAGGCAACAATTCCGCTTTTGACAAAACTGTGTCGAGGTGGAATTTAGAACATGCCTGATGCATTATTTTCAACTTGCAGTTTTGACGAGTGAATCAAATCGGAACTCAAACCGGAACCGTACACCGAAAAGAACCAATGAAAACCCAAAACCGGAACCGGAAACAATATTTTTCCTTTTGTGTTAACACCAATAAATTGAGAAATATTATTTTTGGAGTCGAAAAGACCTATAATAACCGAAATATCTATGCTGTATTGTTAAGGTTTTGAGTTATTTTCCTTAGTTTGTTTTATTCCTTCAATCAAGGAATTGCTCAGGGTAAGACTTTGACAAAATTAAGAAAAAGTAATTAAACATTAAATACTAACTACAAAAATTTATCGTCTAAGGTCAATCGGATTTGTTATAATATTTTGTTTTGTGTTTGAATGAAATAGACTCAAGGCCTTTAAATTATTTATAAGTGACAAGATCTTAATATGTATTATTTGTATGTAGTATGAGATTTGTTTATGATATTTAAAGGGTGTTTTCTGATGTACTGCTCTAAGAATAATATTAAATATTGATGCAAAAGTTTACTGCAAATAAGAGAGAATAAAAAAAAAATACCTTGAGTCTATTTCATTGATTGGAGTGTTATAGGTGGCCTACTCTCTGGGTTTTGTTTTTAAAGAAGTATATACCGGTATACCGAAACCAAGAACTGAAATGAACTAGAACCTAGAACAGAAGCTTTTTAACCGAAACATAGCCCTAAATAAATTTTGATTTAATTCTAAAAATTTTATTTAATAAAAAAAAGATTCAAATTTGTATTAAAATTTAAAAATTGGTAAATATTTCTCATTTATAAATCAAAACCGAAATTGTATGGTGCGAACAAGTGAATAAAAAAAGGAAACCAGAATTTCATAGTCAAATGCCATTCAAATATTCATGTGCAGGACAGAAGGCTAGTTGAGTTTGGCTAAGACTTTAAGCCATTAACCTCGTGGCCGCTGTCATCATCATGAGCCAACATCAGTTCCTGTCCGCTCTCTCTCGCACTCGCTCTCCTGCACTCCCTCTCTCTCTCCACTCCCTCTCTCTCTCTCGCTCTTTGCATGTCGGTTGTCTACCCCGTGTTGATGTGTGGCCGGGCACGTTTTTGGCAATTAAAAGCATATGCGGGCAATGTAGTCCTCCTCCTGAGGGCTAATCAACGAGGACGCCCCAACAATTTGCTTGAAAATTAAACAAAGCAAAGGGCGTCCAAAAAGAGCTTCTCCGCCCCCGCTAAGAGAAGAGCAGCAGGAGCAGGCAGCTGCCAAGACGTGGGGCAGCCTACCACAAGCAAACAGACGACGTATACATACACACACGCACACGCACACATACATACCACGCATTGCAGTGGGAAAACAGACTCCTTTTTGCCTTTGCTTTTTGTATTTATTTACTGCTATTTTTGCTTTGACTTTTGTGTGTGTGTGTGTGTGTGTAAAGTGTAAAGCAAACTCGGCCAAATTTAAGCACATAATTTTTTGGGATTTTATTTTTTTTTGTTTAATAAATTTTTATTTTTTTTATTTAAGCTTTGATTTTTCACGCACACACAAACGACACTCACGCTCTCTCTTTCTCTCTCTCTCTCTTCACACAGAAATATTTTTTATTTTATTTTTTTGTTATTTATTTTTTTTGCATTTACTGTTGACCCAATTTGTTTGTTATTTTATTTAATTTAATTAAATTTATTTGTTATACCAAATGATGTGGAAAATGTATCTATGCCCTAGGTTTTTTTCAACAAAATTTTATCCGCTCGGCGTTAACGACAACGACAACGTCTCGACTCGACTCAACTCGCTCACGGACTCAACTTTGACTCGGCATCGGGGGCGTTGTTTTTTTTTTTTTTTTTATTTTAACTGAGACCGACTGGCACACTGGCGCTTACATCACGAAGCTGCAAAATTCTGGGTGCGACCAAAGAGCCGAATATGAAACGAAGTTCGTCGGGAGAGCTTTTCGTTTTTTTTTTCTTTTTGCGGCATTACACTGACACAGTTGTTGTATGTCGCCGTTGTTGTTGTTGTTGGTGCAGGCTTTAAGCACACGCAACTGTTTCGCCGCCGCTGGGTGTGTACGCTCTTTGTGTACAAACGGGAATCGTTTTGCCTCCCATTGCCAACTTTCTCGCACACAAATCAACATAAATCAGCTAAATCGTCAGGATACAAGTACACACACACACACACACACAGTGAAGAGAGAGGGAGGGAGGGTAGCTGCTAAAGCACTGTATTAGTCGTAACATTCGAGGGCTGTTGCTGTCACAGTTGAGTTTGCTTGATAATGCACAGGGCTGGCTTGTGCATTGAGTTGCAGTAACTAAACACTGCCACTGCGGCTCCCCTGGCGTATGCGTAATATATGCACTGAACGGATGGATGGATGGATGGTTGAATGGCTGGCTGGTTGACTAGCCAAACTTCTGCTTATTGAGTGGCGTTAAAAACTGAAGCTGATTTGGTTTTTTGCTGGCAGTTTTGGCAGAGCTTAAGTCTATCCTGAATTTTTATGTAAATTGAAAAAGTTTCTTAAATACACTCAGAAAAATAGTCTATGAAACAAATGTTAATGCAAAAATTTTTTTTTTTTGTGAGCAAACACAACTATCTGACCTCGTGCCGGCTAAACTTACTAACTAAAAATTTCATCCTAAAATTTAGTTATAATTGAAGTGATGAAATTATTTTTCGATTTTTGTAGTTTGTGTTTTCTTAGAAAAGTCATCATTCATTTATTCCGGCACTATGCTTCCTTTAAATAATACAGCTATTCAAAAGCATTACACTTTCAGAGCTTTCAAAAGTGTTTCTATTCATATGAAGAATTGTGCCGAAATAAATTTGTATGCCATCTGGAATGAGGCCTATCATAATAATGCATCCAAAGCAAATCTTATTTCAAGTAATAATCCCGAAATGAACTTGAAATAAAAATGTGGTTTTCCCTTTTGAAAATATCCAACTTAACCGAAATTTGAGTTAGTTTGTACTTGATTTTTCCTGGCTTAGGCGCGCACACATTCTGCTGAAAGATGAACTGACTGTTGAGCCAAAGCTCGGATGACAAGAAAGCCGAATTCAGCAAACGAAAATTTTTGAAGGTGCACAGATTGCTGAGCTGAGCTGTTGCTTATTCTTTTTCGTTTTGCAAGCAACATTGTGTTGTCACATCGGATAAATAGACCTTGGGCGTGTATAACCAAGTGGTGCCAACACCAATTGGGAGAATACCCAAATACGATTTTCTGATATACAAGAATGCATATCAAACGAGCGTAAGTTGGAAGTCGGCCCTGCTCGACTTCGATATACCCGTTACTCAGGGTAAGGTTTATTTCAGAATATTTTATTAGACCACAACATGCCCAAATTGTGTTTTTTTCCCAAATTGCGGTGGTTGCAACTCTACTATAACTCATCTGATCGGGAAACTATGTATGGCGGATCGATAAGTAATGATGATTAAAATACATGTCTAAAAAGTTTGATTAATCAGTTTTCAAAATTGTGGGAGATATAAGGCTTTTTTAAAATTGCGGGGGCGGGAACTTTTCTATCGTTCATCTGATCCGGAAATAATATATGGCGGATCGATAGGTAATGACGATTGAAATATATGTCTAGAAGGTTCGAACAATCTATGATCAAAATTGTGGGAGATATGAGGTATTTTCCAAATTGGCGTGGGTGGCAACTCTTCTATCGTTCATCTGATTAGGAAATGATGTATGACGGATCGATAGGTAATGATGATTAAAATAAATGTCTAGAAGGATTTACTAATGTATTTTCAAAATTGTGGGAGATATGAGGTATTTTCAAATTGTGGGGCGGTAACTCTACTATGGTTCATCTGATCGGAAAATGATGTAGGGAATCGATAGTTAATGATGATTTAAATATATGTCTAGAAGGTTCGAACAATCTATTTTCAAAATTGTGGGAGAGATGAGGTTTTTTCCATATTGCGGGGGCGGGAGGGGCGTGGCAAAAATTTGAAACAAACTTGATCTGCGTGCAGACAATACAACTCTACACAGAAAAATGGTAGCTCTAGCTCTTATAGTCCCGGGATCTAGGTGTTCATACAGACAGACGGACGGACGGACAGACGGACGGACGGGACAGACGGACGGACGGACAGACGGACATATCTATCGACTATGCTATTGATGCTGATCAAGAATATATATACTTTATGGTGTCGGAAATGCTTCCCTTCTGCCTGTTACATACATTTGCACGAACTTAGTATTCCTTTTTACTCTACGAGTAACAGGTATAATGATTGCACGAAAATGTTCACGAGTTAATTCCATTTTTCTGCTGAGATAAGTTTTGATTAATCGTTAATCGATATCAAACGTGGTCACACATGAAAGAGTTTTTTGGGAAAAAGCCAATTGGTCCTAAAATGAAGTTAGAAGTGAGAATGTATATTTTTATTCTCCCAACATTTCTATATTTAAGGGGGTTTGTTTGAGACTAATACCACCTACACATTTAATTAAAAGGATTATATTTACCAAGATTAGATTTTCCGCTTTTAGAATTTTTCTGTATATCTTAAAAAAGATAATTTTATTCTGGTTATTCTTTAAAAGGTAAGGACTTTTTTCTGAGTGTATATATTGATATTTTACCTCTTGGAAATATATATTTGAAATGTTCATTCGGTATTGCTTTCGGTTTTCCGGCTCCTATTATAACGGTTAACGTTTAAATTTTTTTTTTTTTTTGTTAACGGTTACGGTTACGGTATTATTATTTCCTGCGAAATAGCCATGATCGTCTGTCTAATTGCTTATTTCATTGTTAAAACAAATAAAATATTTAATTTATATGACGAAAAATAATCTTGTTTTTATTTTCAAAATAAAATTTTTGTGACATTGAGAATGGTTTTGGTTAGGGATTCGGTTGGATGTATAATTACCACTTAATGCTTTAAAGATACGAAAGAAGCTTAAGATAGGGTAGCCAAGCTCTGCAATAAAAATTCGAATAAAATATTAACCTCTTGATTTTGTTGCATTCTAAAAACCTGTGGCACAAAGGACAATTTATAAACAATCTGCACATAACTTTTTTATAATGATATTTTGATATTAAAACTTTATTTCGGTATTTCTTAAGTTTTATTTATTAAATATTAATTTTGCGAATTTTGCCATTTGATATTTTCGATTTAGATATTTTGAAAAATATTGACAACACTTTTTTGTATTACGCATACGCCGCGTTGTCTTTTCAAAAATATATTTTATTTCATATAGACTTACTTTCAAAAAAGGCGATATAATATAAAATTTATATTAAGTCTATGTAGAAATTAATTTGGAAAATGTTTTCTAACAAATTTCAACACTATTTTAAAATTTTTTTATAATAATGAAATGTTCTTTAATCTCTCTTAAAATTATATATTTTATGTCTTAGTTACTAAATATAATTAATTTTTCTATTGATATACTCAATACAGACCGATTTGGATCAAATGTCAACTTTAATGCCCAGCAATGAAAATAAATGTTAAGTATTATATATTAAATGTGTGACAAACAATATGTAAATTAGAGACAAACCAATTTAAAAAAAAAAGTACCAAGCGATGCTATCTCAATCTCAATGTATCTTTTGCTGTCATATGCAGTAATGGGTTTTTAAAATATATATCGCTAACCATTAAATACATTTCCGTTTATAGTAAAATGTGCGCACACTACACACACACACAGACACACGGAATGTGAGGGAAAATCAAACAGAGTTAGCCCCGGCTTGGCAAATGGACATCCAGGCGGCCATTTTGTGGCCACAGGGCAACGACGTGGGTGTCCGTGTTCGAGTCGAGTCCTTGGCTGGTCCATGTCAACCAAGAGTTGACTTTTCGATGCGCACTGCTGATTTTTTTTAATAAGCATAAATTTTGGCACGTAAAGCAATATGGGTAAGCCGCACACACACACACACACATCCTCACACACACACACATACAAAGGGCGCAAATTGATTGAGTCTGCCGTTGTCATTTGTCGCTGTGGCGGTCCCCAAAAATTTATGAAAATGAAATGCCACGCAGCGCTTTTCCGCTTTTCCGCTTCTGCCTGTGTGTGTGTGTGTATGGTAAAAACGAACGGCAGAGCTCGTCAAATTAATGAAACACATGCAGAGTCGCGTAATTTGTCATTTCGACAAATTTTTGAATTATTTAAACGGAAATCTTAACGTCAGGCGGGCACAAACAAATGTACGCAGCGATTTATATGTGACTGGAGAGGAGAGAGTTCTGAGTGTAAATTTGTCTGTGACGGGAATGAATGGCGTTTTAAAGACGCCACAACGAAACTGCCAAAACCAGAAATGCCAGGCAGGATGGCACAGGCAGGATTTTTCGTTGAGTGCGGGAGCTGTTATTCCATTTTTGTCCGTACAGAAGCCTGAATGCATTATGCATACCCCACAAAAAAAAACCTGGACAAATATGTGAACATTTGGGTATATGAGTTTTGTGTGAAAAAAGCAAATATATTTTTTTTTTTTTTTTTTTGCATTGAATAAAAATATATAAATTCGTAGAACAAATATACTTTATTCTTAGCTTAAATTTTACGGTATTCTCCGCGTTCATCATTTGTGTTTACCCCGACTTGTTTCCATTTGCTTTTATGCGACCAACAAAAAAAAAAAAAAAAAAAAAAAATTATTCCTTTTTGTACCCGAACGCGAGCTGTGGAATGGCAATGTTGTTTGGCTTAATAGAAACGTAACTGCGTACAATTGCTGACTGCATACATATACACACACTCTCTCACACACCGTCACACCCACATATGCATATACCGCCTTATCTCATTTGAATGCGCCTCGAATACTGTGCGTGAGTATTTTTCTTTTTCTTTATTTTTCATTTTTGCTTCTTCTGTGCGATTTCTTATGGCATTTGTTTTCATTCGCTGCGATATTTTGCGCTATTTTGCATATTTTTGCCATAATCTGTATTATCGACAATTGCGACAGCGTCTGAGCTGTGGGGGCTTGGCCCAGCATCTTAAATTATTGCCGTTTTGCTGGGAAGGGACTTTGTGGCCTTTGCTTTTGCACTCAACGCTCGTTGTGTGCAGCTTTGAAATATTATTTTTCTCTCCTCTATTGAGATAGTGTTTAGTGCGAAAGGGTGTTCTAAACTAGAAGCGTGAAGGGGGGGAAAACTAGGCCAAGTGTGAGAGAATTGCAGTGCTTCCAAGTATATTTAAAATAACATCAATTGAGTAAACTTACTTTACTTCCTTTGGGATGGCTGGCTTCTTTACTTTATTTTCGTTTCTTAGTTATACTTGGTCATAGTACTATGTATAATCAAATTATATAATCTCAAATTGGTGGTTAATTAATTTGTTATCATTGTTCTTTTCCCTGTTAGATATGCCCGACTTCTATTTTCAACAACTTCCTTTTGTTTTAACTTCTTTTTTTGTTAGAAGTTGATCACTTTATATTTAAATAAATCTTCTTATCTATAGCCGCACACAATTTTTCAGTGTACAACGAGGAGATGCATATGTAAAAAAACAGATGAAAAATTTTTTTTTTTTTTTTTTTTTTTGTCTCGGGGCAAACTAAAACCGGCTGGCTTCATGACAGTTTTCCACCACCTTTAATTTTTTTGAAAACATTGTATGTTAAGTGTGTTAAAGCACGTGCAACCGTCCAACGTGACCCTGGCATTTTGAGCCACTAACTGATTAGTGCTCTGCAACGAATTGCTTGTAGATCTCACAAATCGACGCAGATCTCGATTACTAAGCGTTGTCTTGGATCCTCCGATTTTTCCTTCACATGTTAGGACAATAATATGTCCTTTTTCGACGACGGAAAGATTGGCCAAGGATTGTCATGCCTTACAATGGCTTTGTCGTGCCTTTGCTTGGTTAATGGCAATTTGCTCTCGTTGCGTTAGACCAAAGATATATAGACTATTATACAGAGTTCAAAACCTTCAAATTTTACAAATTTATTTGGGTTAGAGTAGAAGTCTAACGACTTCAATTTTGATGAACCGAACGGTTTTCTATTTGGGTTTTAGGATCGAGGTAGTATTTTTTGTAAAGACTTTGCAGTACTGTAGGGTCTGGTTCTTTTCCAAAGAATGTTCTTGGGCGCTGCTATCATATCCCGAAAATTGAAAATGGTAACATTTACATAGAAGTTTAGCTACTTTTGTCGCCTTGAGGCTAAGATGTGCCTTTTCAAGTACAGGTTAGTAGGTTTTGTTTTTATTAAAACCTGCATTCAAAAGAGAAAAATTTGTCAAAAGTTTTCATCACGTAACACACGATTCACGTAACAAAAATCTCTTAAAGAGCTATATACTCACACAATTTTTTGAGCGTTCTCCGTCACGCATGATTTATACACAATTAAAGAAGGTCAACCATCTCCGAATTTTTTCGTGGAAAGATCTTAATTCCATTATAGGTTTAGGGCCACTCTGCGCCTCGCAAAATCAAGAGCAAATCTGTTTTAGGAATTATATTATTGTTTCAATATAATAGAAAAAAATTGCGCACGGATCACGGAAACACACGCACGAAAGTCTGTGTTTTCTCACGATCACGTAGTGACTTGTCCTGACCCACCGTGTAACGCTTAAAAGTTATCCAACTCCCAACACTAATCGAACTCCTCATCAAATCCATAGTCGCCTGAATAACAATTGAACGCTCACCATGCTGCGAAGACAACGAGAAGTAGAAGACAGCTGTTCATTAAGGTAACACCAGCTACGGTGTGGGGAGGAGTTCTGGGGGCTCAGCCCCTACCTAACTTCAAATTATCTAGGCTTGCTAAGTTTTTTTTTTTTTAAATAATCGGTAAGGTTTTTAGACACAAGTAGGCTAACAAAAATAATAAGTTAAATTACACTAGTACACTTAGACTTTGTCTTTGCTCATGATTAAACTCCAAAACTCAGCAAAAAAAAAAAAGCAAAACTCAAAAAATTTTCTAATAAACTCGTAAAATAGTCAAATTTGACTCTAAGTACTTTCGTATGTAAAAAGAATAAACAGTTATTTGTTTCTAATGTTCAAATTTTTATGTGCAACTAAAAATGATGTTAATTTTTTCGGTTTTAATTTGAAAAATAAATTAATTATGTAGGATTTGCCATTCTCCCTTTCTCGAAATTAGCAGTTAGATCCTTCTAACTTTCTTTATTTTATTTAAGCTGGTATCAAAAGTTTGTAAATCGTCCTCGTATATTGATCAAATTTTATCTGATGCTCCCGAATTTCGGTGGATATATTTATACACTTCGAAAAGTGTATATTAATTTTGCCCAGAAGTTTGTAACGCATAGAAATATTCATTTCCGACCCCATAAACTATATATATTCTTGATCAGGACGACGAGCTGAGTTCATTTCCGCTTGTCCGTCCGTCCGTCTGTCTGTCCGTCTGTCCGTCTGTCTGTCTGTTTCTACGCGAACTAGTCTCTCAGTTTTAAAGCTATCGAGCTGAAATTTTGCACAGAGTCTTCTTTTTACTGCACGCAACTAATATGTCGGAACCGGCCGGATCGGGATGACTATATCATATAGCTGCCATAGGAACGATCGGTCTAAGAACAAGTTCTAGTTAGAAAAACTTTTTGTTTTCCATCGTAGCGTCACTAATCTTGGTATATGTTAGTTTTATAGCTTCCACATAATTCTGGAAAAATTTATCAAATCGGATCACTATAGCATATAGCTGCCATAGGAACGATCGGTCGAAAAATAAGTCGTTGTGAGAGAAAACTTTTTGATTTTCATCGTAGCGTCTCCAATCGTAGTATATATTTGTTTTATATGTTTCCACACAATTCCGAAAAATTTATCAAAATCGGATGACTATATTATATAGCTCCCATAGAAATGGTCGGTCAAAAAACTACTTCTAGTGAGAAAAAACTTTTTGTTTATTATCGTAGCGTCCCCAATCTTGGTATATATTAGTTTTATATGCTTTCACATAATTTTGAAAAAAATTATCAAAAATCGGATGACTATAGCATATAGCTGCCATAGGACCGATCGGTCGGAAAAATGTGTTTTACTACAGAAAAGTTTTTTTTATGGTATCAAATTTTTATTATCAATGATTTTCATAATTTTAAATATCTGATATCTATATCCTATATATATTTTACCGCGTAAATCAGTTGAAGTAAAGTTTTTAAAGTGTATTAAAACTTTCGGCACAGTCAATTTGCCTTCTCTTTTTTTAATCCATTTGGCAAATACCCAATATCGATCAATTGGTCGAAGCTCTGGAGCATTTGGTGTGTTTTCTTTTTAGGCAGAGATATTTAATTTTTTTGCATTAAGCAAAGCTCGAGATCATTGGGCATATTTTGCGGTATCCACTCAATCTATTTCTACGATAAAATGGGGAAAAATGTGTTTTTTAAACCCTCCTTCAAAGTCCTGATTGAAGAATAAAGTTTTTCTAGGGCCACTGTATCAAATTGCGTTACATTTCGAAACATTCTGATATAAGTTTTCAAATTGAATTCTTGGATTCAACAGAACCATTTTCTGCTTTGTATATAATTAAGTGGCGCGTAATCTGTCCATTTTTACACAAGTTTCGTCGTCCATTACAATGCACAAAACTATTTCACTTAACAAACGGTCTTAAAGATTTTGAACCCATAATTAATGCCAATGATTTACCCTTTTATATATAATAGGTCACTTTTTCCCGTTTTTTGGACAAATATCGTGAAACCTTTTTTTATCTGTTGTTAAATCCCTGAACCTTATTTTCAAGAGCAAACAGAAGTTCCTATCCAGCGCTTGTGGAGAAAAATCAATTCCCAATTCAACGAGAACTGCCCTAAAAATGTTTCTATGCTGATACACCCCTCAGTTTTGATGCTTACTTGACCAAACCTTTTAAATAAATATAGGCCACATTTGTCGGAACCGGGGGAGGACTATATCATAGGAAACGAAAAAACTAGTTTTAGTAGGAAAAACATATGCATTTGAAGTGGTAACAATATTATTCTTGTTAATAGTTAATACTATCTGCTTCACACTATTTTGCAGATTTTTAATAAAATTGGAAATATATATCGTAAAAGCTTCCATACAACAATCGACTTCTGGCTTGATCAGACAAATGTTTATAGACATACATCATAAACTGAACTGATTAGAAAAGCCTTTTAAAGAAACTGCAAGGATATAAATATTTAGCATGTGCTAGCTTTGGGATTAAATTAAGTTCCAATAATGGACTTAAATCTATCTGTATAAAATTAGCGCGGAATAAATGCATTTTTTTGAGGATTAATAAAAATAATTTAAAATATACAAGCTTACCCTGTTTTCATTATCATTTTGATTTTTTTTTAGTGTAGATATGATTGTCACCTTCCATAGAACTATATTAAATTTAAGAAAGATATCGACTAATACGATTGGAGCTATTACTTAAACTGTATTTCCCTGATACCATGGAGGCTTGAGTTTAGAGATAGAGAGATAGTTCGCTGCAAAATACTTTACTAAAAATTAAAGTACCCATAGGAAAGCACGGTAGTTAGGGCGAGTTGGACATTGTCAAAAAAGAACTCGGATATTGAATATGGCAGCAAACAGCTGACTAATTTCAAGGTGAAATGGTGTCAGTCTAAATTTTAGTCTGTGCCGAGTCGAATCTTAATATATACAAATATCTTAGCCTTAGAGAAGGTTCTTAACGTCATCAAATTCGAAGTTAAAAAGACTCAACCGTTTTCTATCTGGGTTTCTGGATCAAGTGAGTATTTTTGAATGGACAGCAGCTAGGTTTGAGATTCGGCTTAAAAGCAAAAATTCTCATTACGTAAGGTCTTGGTCCTTTTTGTTTTAGATGCGTTTTAAAAACCTGCTAATATAGACAGACGCTTGTTAAACAAAAATCTTTGTATATGAGATACCAAAAGTTAGATGGGCTTGACGCCTTGAGACTTAGATCAGCCCTGGTCCCGGATTAAGTCCTGCTTATATATTCTTCGGACTTATAAATTAAAATGATGATGTCTTGTTCGGACAGTTAAGGGCTAAAAGTTTCTTCAGGTAAAGCCTTAAATTCAAGGCCTTCAAAGGCCTTATTTATAGATTCAGGACGGTTTTCATCTGGTATGTCAAATTTATTTACTGAAACTGGAATCGATGTATTCTGACTGTCATTGCCTTCCGCAAATAACGTATTGTTGGCCCGTGGGTGGACATATTTTATTTAATTAATAAAACATTGTTGATGCCTGGGGGAAATTTTTTTAATTTTATAACAAATCAGTGCAAACAAATAGTATTAAAACAAAACAAATTTTAAAGCATGCATCAATGTCATTTAGAACTAATTTAGCCACCAGCAAATGGAGGTTAAACAATTAATTAACACACTGACAAAAAACGAAGGCAAAGCTAACTTCGACTGTGCCGAAGTTTTAATATTTTAATACGCTTGAAAACTTTTTCTTTTAACCTTTGATATAGATATCCTATATTTAAAATTATGAAATCTTTGATAATAAAAATTTGATACCATAAAAAAACTTTTCTTAGTAAAACACATTTTCACGATCGGTCCTATGGCAGCTATATGCTATTTTTTCAAAATTATGTGAAAGCATATAAAACTAATATATACAAAGTTGGGGGACGCACGCTAAAAAAAAAAGTTTTTTAACTAAAAGTGTGTTTTTTGACCGACCGTTTATGGCAGCTATATGCTATAGTCATCCGATTTTGATAATTTTTTCAGAATTGTGTGGAAACAATAAAAAATATATACTACGATTGGAGACGCTACGATGAAAAAATCAAAAAGTTTTTTCTCACAACCGACTTATTTTTCGACCGATCGTTCCTATGTGCCTATATGCTATAGTGATCCGATTTTGATAATTTTTTCCAGAATTTATTGTGGAAGCATATAAAACTAACATATACCAAGATTGGGGACGCTACGATTTAAAACAAAAAGTTTTTTTCTCACATAAGACTTATTTTTACCGACCGATCGTTCCTATGACAGCTATAAGATATAGTCATCCACGATCCGGCCGGTTCCGACATAATAGTTGCGTGCAGTAAAAGAAGACTCTGTGCAAAATTTCAGCTCGATAGCTTTAAAACTGAGAGACTCTTCAGTTCGCGTAGAAACAGACAGACGGACAGACAGACGGACGGACGGACAAGAACTAGCTTGTTGTATTTAGGTATAAATGTGTTATCAAAATTATTTCACACTAACCAATCAATGTAAGTGGAGCATCGCATTTAAACCACATGACGTCTATATCAATTTTTATGCACTAAATGGAACTAACATGTCGCGTTAGTAAGCACTATTCACTGTTAACTGTCAGTCAAACTGTGAAAAGTTGTCAGCTATTGATTTCATTATTTTTATGACAATATTAATGATGGAAAAGATACATCATTTGGCAGATAAAATCAGCAGGGACTAGTTTTGACTTTGCTTGATGAAGGTAGAATTATTTACTTATTTATAAGCAGGTAGAATTTATGTTCCTTAGAATTTGTACTTTTCTGTCCACTTAAGAGATCATTTTAGAAGAAGTTTGGCATTGTTTAAGAATATATTTTCTGTTCTGGTTCTTATGTTTTATTTGACTTTCCTCTATACTATACTCATGCTGTGTGTTTTTTTTCCGGGTCACTTATGCAAACAAAGTTATTAATTACACTTGCCGCTAGTTTTTTTTTTTTTTTTTTTTTTGGGGCGGCTGCTGTTTCGCAGCCCAAGGACAAATTAAGTGGTCACCAGTGCAAAATGCCACGAAAACTTGGTAAAAATTGCCCCCAAAAATGGCCGCGACCGTAGCCATTGGCCATCGACAAAATAAAAACGTAATGCCCGGCTACAAAATTTGACCTAAAAAGATAAATACTTTTGCAAAAGTTTTTTTGTTTGGGCACACGTTGCGTATACGTTACGTATACGCCGCGTAGTTTTCGAAATTTATGTATCTAAATGGCCATTAAACACACACACACACACAAGCAGCAGCCAAAAGCAGCCACAAACTGCGCTAAAAATAAAATGTAAATAAATAATTTGCACTGCGTCATGTCAGAAATTTTAAACACATAATTAACCGCTTATTTAACCCTTTTTTCTGCTACTGCTGCTGCGCCAGATAACTCTGCTGGGTTGGGGGATGCTGATGGCACATGAGCAGCGCTGGAAATTCATTAAAGTTGTCTATGCTCGGGGCGTTCGCAGAACGACAATCGGGGCCAGCCCCGCAACAATGCCTTTTTGCCAGGGACTGGGGACTGGGACTGGGCCAGTAGGGGCAATGCCAACAACGACAGCGACAATGTTCGAAACAAAAGCGAAACAAAAACAGCAACAACAACAACAATACTGAATCAGAAGCAGCAGAGAAAGAAATGCCCTGCCACACATATTTCCATTTGTAAAACAGCAGGAGCGAGCACTGCGACAGGACAAATCTCAAACAGTGGAACAAATTAAGTACCTTTAAATAATATTCAGAAAATCAACACTTCTGCTCCTGTCAATAACCATCTGTTAGAGGATTACTGTCGAATTTTGAAAATGCGGCGTTAATTACTTAAAGTTTGACAGCCATTGAAAATAGACATCCTCTTTGAATTTTGAAGTAAATGAAAAAGAGTGTCTGACGTGAGCTCATCAAGCATTATTTTTTGCATAGAAAAAATATTTCAAAAAACTTAGAAAGGCTTAATAAATACTATGAAAACTCTGCACCATCATTTTCAATAGTAAGAAAAAAAAACTTTTTTCTCCCAAAGATACGAATAGGATTTTTTTTTCGAGCTCTTATATTCTTCGCTTACATTTATTTTATGCAACCAATGAGCCAAGAATTAACTGTTATTATAAATTACACCTACACTCAGGAAAAAATGTCATTATTTATTTATACCAGGGAAGCAAACCGGTTCAGAACCAAACCGTACCGAACCGCTAATTCGTGCTCGTAAACTGAACCGCGAACCGAACCCGCTTCTGTTGGAAAATGCGGAACCGAACCGAAAAAACCGCAAAAACCGCAAAAAAAACGGTTCGGTTCGGATTGGATCATATCATCGACAAGTTCTATGGCTTAAAGTGCCGACCTTAAGAAATAATTTTAATTTATTTTTTAAAAAGACTTAAGAAGTTGTCGTAAATTAATATTTCTTAATTTAGAAAATTATATTTGGAAAATCAACTACTGAAAAGCCTTGAATCGCTTAAGCTCTTTTTTTTTTTTAAATGACTTTATCTTGGGACTTTGGAAGGAATTTATGCAACCATTGAGGGTGCTCACGTGCCTGTCACAATGTAGAGAAGGCCGGCCAAATGAAGAGGACTGAAATATGAGCTTGGGTTGGTGAGTGCCACAGTAGACTGTCAACTCACTTGCAAAATCAGGTTTTTTTGTGCTTACCGATTCACAGAGCCATGACTTCAGCTCGCATCTTTGTGAAAGCACTTACGCGTTCGGCCCCCAGTCTGATGTTGAATTATACTAACTAACTCTTTAATATTGCATTCTTTCCTTGGAAGTATCAAATTGAATTATGTGAGTATTTAACTGAGTATGTAGGCAAGAAATTAATTTTCTAAGCCTTTGTAAAAATATTGTTTGTGTTCTTCAAGGTTGAGGAACTAATTTTAATATGATATCCAACATTTAGCTTCCGTGTTTCCAATAGAAACGCTGTTTTCTCGAGGTACTTACGATATCTACTGCATTCATACTCTTAAAGATAATACTGATACTTATGGATGGCGTCTGCATATCCGATATTGCAGTATATTTTTCAAATGTTTCTACGAAATTAATTTCGAAAATAACTAAGAATGAACCACTGAACCGAACCAAAATCGTGGTTCAGCTTGTTCCAAAAACCACGTAATGAACCGGACCTGTGGTATAAAATCTCGATAAACCATTAAACCGAACCAGCCTCAATTCCCTGAATTCAATATGCCCGTAATTGAATTTGGACCGATTTTTTCTTAAAATATAAAGATAGTTTTGTTTTTTTTATCTTTATCTTAAACTATATTACATTTTTATAAAAAAACATACGAGTAAGCATAATATTAATGTATCAGAATATATATTATTGAAAGTTAGAGGAACCTTATAATCAAACAATTATAGTTTCTTTTACATATTTGGTAACTCCGAACTTAGAGATTGTTTGTACTTAAATTTCAAACGTGCCATTCACGATCGATAAAAATAATAGCTGCTTCTCGTTTTGCACATGTTAACCTTCATCAGGCTCACAATGACGAACATAATTGGACCGAAAAGCTCTTTGATTTTAAATAGATAAATTATAACAATTTTCAAATGTGTTGTGAGCGTGAACTTTGCCATTTTTCAATAGCAATGTCTATTAATTACGATCGATTGTTTTTTCAAACTTTATTGGACAAAACTAATTACAGAAATCAATCCGCTTACAAATTTTTTACTAGGAAACAAGGACAGAATAAACAAAATACCAGCTGACTGAGAAAAAGTTTCTTAAAGCATATCACGAAATGCCATTTAGGATGAGTCAAGTAGACGAACTGTTGGTCGCTTGCCATGAATCCAGAATGACGCTTTTTGAGCTGTCTCTGTTTACTGCTTGAGAGAGCCGATTTATGTGGGCCAGCAATCGGACTGTGTATCTGCTGAGGTGACGGTTGATCGAAGAGCAATCTAGCTGAATGATAACGTCTCTATAAATGCAGCGAGTAGCGGCCGAAAGTACACTTAATTTTTAATGAAGAAAGAGGGATACAATTTCGAACAAGGCTGTTTAAAAATATTTAAAAAAATATGGCATGAAGTTGTATATGATTGAACTCCCCCACTTCCTGAAGAAGAAAAAATATTGTGCGAAATATAAATATATTTTTTTGAAAAATCTAATTTAAATGGAAAGATGTGTTGGTTTCAAATAGTTAGGGTCAAACCGAGCTTTTCTTAATCACTTGGCTCGTAGGTCTTTTTTGGAAGTGAATAAAATTAATTTACTTCCCTTTATTTTTGTATTTTTGGCCTATAGCGGAACCAGTGTAAGATAGTCCAATTTCGCTTATATAAGGAAGCAGCTAGCATCCATGCAGGATTGTCTCAACAGATGGCCCCAGTCCAGGTGGAAATGAGTATTAATTTAATCTTCCTTATTGGAAGACCCTTTTAAAAATGTGTAAATTTGGGTAGCAAGTTTTTAAAATTAAATAATAATAACACTAGTTTACAGCGAAAAGACCCATGAAGAAATTATTGTTTAATGATTTTTTTACGAATGCTTAATTTAAAAATTAATTTTAAAAATTTTTTTATGGATACGTTTTTGAGTTAGAATTTTTTTAAGTTTTTCGCTAGGTACCCATACCTTTTAAGCCATATTTCGGGTGACAAACCAGATGGAGTCTGCAAGGCATTAATCAAAAGGGTATGCAATTCCTAATAATCTAGCTGAAGAACATTTTCCTATCGGTTTATTAGTTTGAAAGTAAGAAGCAAAAATATTTAAAAAAAAAAAAAAATTTCTTAAAAACGTGAAAATTTGATTTCCAAAAAAATAACATCTTTTAATGGGTATTTGTATGTTGGTTTTTTGTTTTTTTTTTAATTTTTTTTTAATTATTTAATACTAGTGTAATTAACAAACTTAAATTTTCAAAAAAAAAAATCATAATCATAAAATAATAATAAAATATTAGTGATAAATTTTTAATGTCTTCAGATTTGGGGAGGGTTTTGGAGATGCTTCTTTCTACATGAACAGCTTTTAATAAATATAATTTAGTGGCAAAGCGTAGATCAAGTTTTTAAGCTGACCACTTTTCCTTTTTCCCCCACTGTGCCGTGCATAAGCAATAAATGTGTGTGTGTTTCTATGTGCATGTGAGTGCCAAAAAACTCTTGGCCTGGGATAGGAAGTCGTTGAGTGGATGTGTGTTGTTAGCTTCATATCCCTCTGCCTCCCTGCCTCCCTTCCTCCTGCCTAGATTTTCAACATGTGTTGTTGTTGGCTCTGTGCTCTGGATGCTGGATGCCATCTTTTAATGTGCCAAACACCTAACTCCAATGCTGGCCCATGCCGGGCAACATCATCAGCCAGCTGCTGCCGCCGCCCACCATTTGATGGCTCGGGTGGGCGTGGCGCGGATACATGAACGCTTTTTCGCGCACTTAGCAGCTGGACATGGTGCAAAAATGCAGCAACATGTTTGGTGGGACATACAAAAAATGTTTCTAAGATCCCCTAGAACCCAACAAAAAAAACCTACTTGTTGTTGTTGTTGTTGTTGTTGGACAGCTGACGTGCCATTAGCGTGAAAATTGGCTGCTAGGCCCTGCCTTTTGCCTCAACTGGGGCCAAGGGGGCGTATACATAATTTCGTCTGTGCTGCATGAATTTTTAAACCCAAGCGCAGGTAGCACAAAAAAAATGGCAACACTTATTAATGTTTGAGCAGGCAGCAACAACAACAACATTTTGCGGCTTACGGCGCAAGCGTTTGCCCGGGAATTTCCCGAAAAAGCTAAGCGAGAGAGCGCCTGCACAGCATCCCAATCTCTCGTCTCTCTCTCTCGCTGTTCTCTCTCTCTCTGTGGCATGTGGCGCTTTTGTGTCTGCCTGGTAGCTACCCCCTGCCCCTACCCCTACCCTTAGCTCTTTCCCAGCAATGTGTTTGCTTTGTAGATTTCAATCTTTTTTTTTTTTTTTTTTTTTTTGTGTGCATTTTCCTTACACCTTACGAGCAAACAATTTCCCAACGCCACGCACTCAACTTAATTTTTGTTGCAACATTATATTTACCCCTACCCCCCCTACCCCCCCCTCTCTATCCCCCCTTTTATGAAATTGCGTATGCTTTGCGCTTAATCTGAGGTTAAATACATGTGTTTGTTGTGTTTGTTGTTGTTGTTGTTGTGGTGGTTGCCATTTTTATTTTTACTGTTATTGTATGTGTGTGTGTGTGTGTGTGCATGTGTGCGCCATTTTCATTTTATATGCTGCTTAGCTTTCAGTGCGTGACCTTTTCTTTCATTTTTACATTCACTTGCCATTATTATTGTTGTCTTTTTTTTTTTGCCTCATTGCAGGCGAACCACAAAATCTGCTTTTGTATTTTCAGCGTCTTTGAAGCAGCAACAACAACAATCTTATACAAATTAGCATAATGGATTTTTTTCTTTTTTTTTTTTGTCAAAGCTCTCGCCTTCTTCGTCTTTTGGCTTTTGTAAAATCAACGCGCCTCGTTTTTATTTTTCTTCCATGTAATTTGCGGTCTGCCCCCCCCTTAATCACAATATGCATTCACATTTGCCTAATCATTTGGCTTAATTAATTGGCCAGGTGAGTTGGGGCCCTGTTGTCGGTCACATTTTAATTTATTAAAATCAAAAATTGTTGTTGAAGCTTTGATTCGCTGCGATTTGCTGTACCGCAGTTCAATTAGTTTAATGCGGTCACCTCTGTTTGGCTCTCTGATGCCGGAATGTTGATTACAAAATTGTAAAGGTTTTTCCTGATGGATCTGAAAATTTGAAATTGTTAATGAGACTTGCTGGCAGGGAAAAATAACGAAACGTTCCTTTGATACCGCTACCTGTTGAGTGTTTTGGGTTTAAGGTTTTTCAATTATCATTAGCTTATTATAATTATAAAATTTAATTTAAGATTTTGTATTCTTATTGTTATGATTTCATTTAAGATCTATTTAGAAAATAATTAAATTAATGTGTTCCTTTATATGATGTTCTCTCTCTCTCTCTGTTACCAGGGACCGAAAATAACAGTTATGAAGTGAAAAAAAAATTACTACAGAAATATGGATCCCCTGATAAGATGGAGTACATGAATCTTCATAATTTTGAATGGCAGAGTCCTTAAATGGGATAAATTTTTATTTGCAATTTTTATCAAAAAAATTTTGAAATTGTTATATTATAATTTTTAGTAAAAATTTTCTTTAACAGTTAAATGGTAATTTGTAATTAAAAATTTTTTGAATAACAGTTAAAACTAATTGTTTATTATAAAAATTTTGTTAATTTATTTTTTATTAATTTTATAATAAGAAATTAATTTTAATTATTATGAATTTTTATAGTAAAAATTTTATAAAAATTACTAATCTAAATGGTTTAGTAAATCTTGTATACTTCTATCAAAAATATTCTATAATTTACAACGCCCACTAGATAATAAATTTTATAAAAATGGTATAATAAAAATTTTTCATAATAATTAAAAGGTAATCTATATTATAAAAATTACAAAATAAAGAGTAATTTAAATTTTTATAATAAAGATTATTTTTAACAGTTATTCAAAAATTGTTATATAAAAATTAACATTTAACTGTTAAAACAAAATTTTTATTTAAAATCCTTAGAGTAACATTATTTTAAATTTTATGTAAAAATTGAAAATAATTATTTCTTTAAATTTTTATCGAAAAAGATTATAACCAGTTACAGTCCCCTACTAATTACCAAATCTATTTTCCTTCGATCGTTCCTATGGCAGCTATAGTAAAATGTCCGTTACGGAAGGTTCCAATATATAAGTAGAAAGCAGTAAAAAAGAGTCTGTGCAAAATTTCAGTCTGAAAGTTTTACAACAGACAGACGCTCATTAAACTTAGCTCGTCACCATGATAATGAATATATACACATATAAATGAATATTTCTATGCGAAGTATTAGCCCGGTTCCACTAGCAAAAATTCACCAACATTCTGGAATGTAAATAATTTCTTGTTCCACTGACTAATGTTCATCAAAAAATTTTTTTTAAATATTCTTTCCTGTCATCATGTTGATTTGTGATAAAAATCAAGACTGATAACCGAACTCTAGAGTGCGGAAACCAATTCGAAGACTAGGTTGCAAAGAAATTGAGGAAAGCTGAAAAAAAGCTTTTAACATTAACATTCCTGGTTTGAGGCAGTCAGGCGCTGGCCGACAGTTCCTTCCCTTTCATTAAATACCATATTTTATTTACGGATATGAGAAGCCAAATTATTACGGTGCAAGATCATTTCGCTCTGCCAGTTTGGCAAGCGGAGCCTCCGCTTTAGGCTTCAATATGTCAAGAAGTAACAAAGATCCTGACTGAACTGGGACGAGCGCGAAGTAAACCCAATCTCATCTGCTCCCATACCCAAAAGAAAAACTGGTGACTTTAAATTAAATTCTAAACTTTTTTTATTAAAGGTTACGATCTATAGTAAGATAAGGTGGCTTTGTGGGCCAGTGCTCTTCCTTGTCGGCCTTTTCTATTTCTATTTAATTTATTTTTATATTAATATGAAATGCCCTTTTTTAAATTAATAAATTCCGATAACTGGACATAAAGTGGAAAATAAAACCAAAATTTGCAAGATCATTTCTATTATGAACGACAAAGGGCGCCTTTTGCAGTCGGACATGGACCGAATAATCAGCGGGGCCGTGCAGAATGCTGAGGATACTAAGAAGCAACGCCAAATAATTACAGCCCGATATTACCTATAATACGACGTGATTGGGGGAAAGGAGGCTGCCGAGCGGGAGTCGAAAGGCTTGATAGCAAATAAATATACATAATTTTATATATCTGCCATATTTTCAAAATATGTTCTTTGATTATTATTTAACCCTGATTGAAGTAGTTCCAGCTGCCTCTACGACATCTAAAAATTGTTACAAATATTTTTTTCAGTTACCATAAAATATTATTTAAAATTTTAACCTTGATAACCCATAAGTACATCTAGATGGCTTTTATTATTTATCATATTCCATTTTAAATTATTAGACTTATGTTATTTGGGTTCAAAGTTATGATTTTTGCAATGAAAATACTCCCCGTGGCCCCACTGTGCAACGCAAGGGAGAATCACTTCGTCGACGTGGAGATCCTGCTTGTTCTGGAGTCATTGTTCATCGTTCGACGTCTAAAGCGACTGGAAGAATAGATGCGGAGAGATTTTCTTTTGAAATGGGAATTCTCAAACTCTCATACTACTGCTCAAGTTCTTTATCTGGCTTCCAACCCAGCGTAGCTTATCGACGTGTCGATTTCACGTTTTTGTGATAATCATGGCGGAATTGATAGCGAACGTCGCAGATGCATGACTAAATAGTTACTTCCGCTTATCTTCTGAATAAAGTCAAATCATTTTCCCAAAAAAAAAATGTTTTTTAAATTTACTATTTTTTCCAACTAACTGAGGTTGTTTTGCGTATTAGCTTTGGTTGCTTTGACAAAATCTCTTAACCAAATACGGAGGTTGAAACCTTAAAGATTTCAATTCGAACTTGGTTGGAAAAGATTTTGTGGTAACCATAAAAGTTCGAATATTTCTACATCAATAACTCGAAAATCGTGTTTGTTGTGTTATGACTAGACAGCGAATTAAATGCAATTGAATGCAACCAAATCACTGAAAGGATCTTTAAAAACGAATTTACCCTGGCCTACTAGGATTAAATTCAAAACTTTCTAAACTTGAAATAAATTGATTTAAATGTCCTTTAATTTACTACATTTACACATTAATTCTTCTTAATCTAACGATAGCAAGGGAAGTATTTTCTATGACTTTCAATTTATTAAGAATAGCCAACTTTAATAGGATATACGACATGACTTAAAAGTGCTTGCGATATGTACTGCATTTCTGCTCTTCAATATAATCCAATATAATTCAATATAATTTCACAAGAATCAGATATATATTTTTTCGAATAAGCAAATTTTTTACTTTGTAAAAAACTAAAAAAAAATGCTTTTGTATGCAACCATCGTGATAACGCTAAAATCAATAGTGCAGTTCAATTCCTATGTCCTGAATTAGGGGGAAAAGCATTGAAAAAACTATCACTGTATTACCAGCCGTCCCACGAAATACCTAAGTAATTTAATTTTTTTATTTATTTATAAGCAGTTCCTACACCTAAGCTAATTTTTTCTCCCCTAATATAAAATTGCAGTAAAACTGAACGGGCTTGGTACCAACTTTCTGCTGCTTTATAGGAAGTGCACTATATGAACGATTAAAACTATTTAATATTTTGTTTTTTAATTTAAACTAAACTTTTTGTCTTCACAGTTTTTCAACATTTTTTAGTTTGTTTCTATTGAAATAATAATAATAAATTCTATTTTTGTGTCCGTTAAATTTTTTCACGAGGTATCAGTTATTAACAAAGTCAAAAATTTTTAGCAATTTTTATCAAGATACCAAGTTTGGTAACGATCAGACGAAAAATAATGGCGATTAATGCAACCAAAGATTCGAATGCTTTAAATGTCTAAGTTGACTGTGTGTGAGTGTTACAGAGTTACTGCCTTACCTTGAATTTACCGTACCAAAATTAAATATGTTTCCATTGGAAAAAGGTGAAGAACCCGAAACGAGAGGGAATTGTTGAAAAAATAATAAATAACTTTTCATAAAATATTTTTTGAAAGCGTCCACAAGTTAATCTTTCTATGTCAGTTTGAGTTAGCGTCAGAAAGTATAAATCTATTAACTTACACTTAGCTTGTCTTTGGAGAAGTAAGCATTTTGTTTAATTCTTTGAACAAAGAAGAATTACTTTTGCTTTCTTTGGATATTTAAAATAGATATATATTTGGCCATTAGCGCCAAAGACGAGCTTGTCTTATTTTTTTTTTGTTTGTGTGCATTGAGTTTTGGCAAAGGCATAAGGGACCTACAGTTTAACAAGGAATTCAAATGACAGAGTTAATAAACTTTTTATGGCTTCTTCAAAACTTTTCCGTAGTCGGGGTTTCGAGTCCTCCCGTCCCCTCTTCCAAAGAGACAAATTCCTTAGTTGCCCTAGATTAATTCTAGTTTCATTTATTTTATATAAGTTCGAGCACTTAAAATCGTTAAATCCTTTTGCACTAGCCAACATTTTGTTTTGCGTCAAAGATTTATGTGAAAATATGCCCAGACTAAAACTATATTTAGGGCCAACATCATAATTCATCACGCTTAATACGAAATTCAGGCTATAAATATGCGAAAAGGTTGTTTTCATTAAACGAGCGTGCACAACTCGCACCTTGCCACGCCTACCGCCTCCCGCCTGTCAGCTATAAATTCTCATTAATAAATCAAGTGAAAAATCAAAAGTGTCTCATAATAAAAACTAATATATATGACTGGGTAAACAAATGAACAAACGCACACACACACACAGGCACACACACACTCTCACTAGGCCAAAATATCAAGCATACGCATTGTTGTACAGGTGCGAAAAGCGAAAGAGCGAGAGAGAGCGTGAGAGAGAGTGCGCTCTCTCTCTCTCTCTTGGGTCTGCACAGCATTCACAGAACTTCTGGTGAAGATAATCAGATTGCAGCTTTGTTAAACTGATAGCTGTAAAAGTGTGGCGGAAGAGAGAGAGGAGAGGGGAGAGACGGACTCTCTGTGGTTCGTGCCAGGTTAGCGGCCCTTGCATGAGGCTGTGTTTGAGTTATGACGTCATTAAAACGCGCAGCCTCACCTTGTTCAAATATGAAATAGCAGTCAGCCAGGGCCGACCCCAGCTTAACCCCCTTTCCCCCTTTCCCACCACCCCCTGGCATCTGTGTGATGTCGTCGCTTTGTTTGTTTTCTTCTCTCTCTCTTTGTGTGTGCGTGTGAATTATTTGCGCGTTTTTACTCATATTTCCTGGCATTTTATCACTTTCACAGCAAAAAAAACCTAAGCATACTTTTTGGGGGCTACCATTTGTCATGCATTTTTCATCTTCTGCGGCACACACACACACACACAGAGAAAATGTCAACATCGCCACTTGAACAACAATAACATCCATACGCCCATTGAAATATCTCGCCCAGTCGCTCTTCCCGTTCTGCTGTGTCATTTTGACATTTGTTTACATATTTATGTCAGTCAGTTGGTCGCTGGGTTGCCTAGCTCCAGCTTTGGCTTCAGTTCACTTCATTTCCCAACTCTCGTACACATTTGCTTTTCCTTTTTTTTTTATCCAACTTGTATGTTTGCCAGCCATTCACTCTCAACTGCCAGCTGTCCTGCGGCTTGGCCTGGACCCAGGCTCTGGCTATGGCTTTTGTGCTGGCTCACTTCAGTTTGCTAAGCATCGTCGTCCTTTTCGTCATCATCAACAGCATCCGCTGTGGCAGTTTTATTTTGCAGCCTGCACTTCAGGCAGCCTTCAGTCATTCAGTGTTAGGTGTGGGCGTTGTCTGATCTTTCATCATCGTCAGCGTCCAAGCGTTGGACAATTTTATGGCTAACTCATACACACACTCACACACACACTCAAAATTACACAAATATATGCCTGATATGCATACACTGAAAAAAAAACATAAATTTTTAGCTTTTTTCTGGCTTCTGGATGAATCCGGGGTTCCTTAAAGATATGGAATCCCAATGGACGATCAAATTATAAAAAAATTTTCTTTAAAGAATTTTTGAAATTTTTCATTCTTTATTTTGGACTTTTTTTATTAGTTGGTTTTACATATTTGGCCATAACTTGCGTAATCCTACACCGATTTTTAAATGTAATATGGGAAATCACTGAAAATAAAAAGGCCTACAAATAAGTTATAGACACTTAATACTTAAAAGTTAAACATTATCAAAATATTAAGCTCATAATTTTATGCTTTTTTTTTGCAAAATTTTAACTTAAAAAATTTCACAGAAATTAGAAAGAAAAAAATAAAAGTGGTTAATTTTCTTTATTGATAGAAATAACACATCAATTACGCTTCCATTAAGCTATCGTGTGTCAAAATCAGTGGTAAAACGACCAAGTTATACACTGTCAAGCAAGATGCCCTTAATCGGGTTTTATGGAAGTTTGACTAGGAAGACCTTCAATAGGATACAGAGCTTAAAATATAGTCATTAAACATTGAAATTTTTCACCAAATTTTATACTTAAAAAACTAGCGAAAAATAAAAAACAAAAACAAAATTAAATGTAGTTCAACAGAGTTTCTCAATACTCTTTGTTGAACATTGACCTTTCAACACTGTTTTCCAAATGTTTTTATCTTTATTTACCAATACTGCTTTCCAAAACTGTTTTTAGTACTGTTTTCCAACACTATTTTTCAACACTGTTGTCCAACACTATTTTATAATACTGTTTTATAACACTATTTTATAACACAATTTTATAACACTGTTTTCCAACACTGTAACTAACATTGTTTGCCAACACTGTTGTCCAACACTATTTTGTAGCACTATTTTATAACCTTATCTTTTTACTCTATATTATAACACTATTTTAGAATACAATTTTATAACACTATTTTCCAACACTATTTTATAACACTATTTTTTCTCACACTATTTTTACAACATTATTTTCTAACACTATTTTATAACACAATTTTATAACAATATTTTATAACACTGTTTTCCAACACTATTTTCATACACTATTTTATAAAACAATTTAATAACACTATTTTATAACATTTTTTATACAAATTATTTTTCAACACTATTTTATAACATTATTTTATAACACTATTTGTGACATTGTTTTTCGCCACTATTTTCCTACTTTATTTCCCACACTATTTTTCTAAACTGTTTTCCAACACTATTTTCCCACTCTTTCTTTTATTTTCTAAACATCCTAACGCCACAAGTACGATATACTTTTTAATTATGGCGCTCGTCACATGAGCTAAAGTTATAAAAAATTAATATTTTAGAGCTTCACCTTAATTGTTATCTTACTTTTAAACAAATATTGTCAGGCATTTAAAATTTATATACTCGTTAAATAACTTCTTTCTTTTAAAACTACTTGTTTTTTGCTTAAATCAAATATTTACAGTTCGTAAGTGATTTTCTATTTTAAGCGTAAAATCTTTATGTCGTGCGGTAATCGATTCCAACCACGAACAATATGCATGAAAAATTGTTTTTCAAAAATTGACAGTCTGTACTTTTGGCACACAATATTGTTTGTTCTCCTTGAAACGCTTAAGTTGAATTTTTCATATAAATACGAGGGTTCCTTTGTCCAAACAATTTTGTGTAATAAAAGTAGACCTCGCACATTCATTCACGATTGTAGGGGTAAGTTAAATATATTTATAGATACGTCAGATATTCTATCGGTTCGTTTTCAATATTATATGTAAAGTGCTATGTTATTAAAAGCTACTTATATTTTACGCGAATTTGTTGAGTCACAATTATTGAACACTCTATCTTCCAACTTTATTTTATATCACTAGTGTTTAACTCTGTTTTCAACATGGTTTTGTAACACTGTTTTCTAACAGTTTTTTTGGAAAACCGATTTTGATACATTATTTTTTTAAACTAGTTTGAACTCTTTTTTTTTAATAATTTAAAACACTATTTTATAACACTGATTTTTAATTTTTACAATACTGTTTTCCAACAAAATATTTAAATAATGTTTTCCAACATTATTTTTCAACATTGTTTGTCAACACTGTTATCCAACACTATTTTCTTAAACTATTTTCCAACACTGTTTTTTAACTTTGTTTTCCATTGCTGTTTTCCAACACTATTTTTCAACACTATTTGCCTACTCTCTTGATGATCCATTCCATTTCATCTCATAAATACATTAAATTGGCCAAGCTAAAGTTCTTGAATTAAGTTTTTTCTGCACTTGTCTTAAATTAAAAATAATAATTAAATAAAATAATAATTAATATTTCTATTACAAAACACACTTAAAATGCCAAGTCAAATATAAATTTAAGCATTTTATTTCTCTTGAAATTCCTAATTGCTTTAATCACTTTGCTTTTGGAGCAGCGATGGGCACATAATGGCTCAAGGTGCCCTTGCAGCCCGTCCCGTTATTCCGCTTGTATTTTGTAGCTATTTTGGAGTCATCTAAGAGTTATGCCTGATTGCTCTATGATTTAGGGTTATAAAATTTTGAACTTTTAATTTTCAAATCTCACTTTTAAAAACTTGCCCCTTTTTTCCAGTGCACAAATCCACATCCATAGGCCCGCATGTGCGCTCTTAAAAACTTTATTATGTACCTGACCCGCCTTCGCTTTTGACTTCTGGTTGATGCTCCCGCTACTGCTTGTCCTTCTGTTTCTGACTTTGCCTTCTGACATTCGTCTCTTTGCTTTATTATACACCAGTTTCACTTCCGGCTTCATTACGCTGCACGGAGCAGGACAAAAACTCATTTCCAGCTGCCGAGCGAGCGGGTTACGATTTTCTAAAAAAAAAAAAAATAAAATAATCAAAAACCCCTAAAATAGTTTTTGGCAGGCAAAACGAGAAATGCCACTCAACTCATAACTCAACGGCCAGCAGCTATTAATAAACCTGTGTCAAACTTTTACAAACTCAACTAAAAACGCAACTTTTGCGGGATCTACCACCTCCCATCACACCCCAATCCTATCCACCTCTGAAAGCCAACCATTGTTGTGCGGCTATGCATTAAAAATGAACCAGCCAGCATTGTGGGAGTACTCAATAGTACTCGTAGCTTTGCTGTTAATTAACCCTTTGTTAAAGTTCAGATCTGATGTCAAAAAAGAACAGATTGTTAGATATGCATCAACATTTTTCAATATTCCAGGTAGACACGAACAGGCACGATTTAACACGATTTAAGTTATAACAATATCATACAATACTTTTTGGTTAGTGAGTCAGCATTTGAGACTTTGGCAAAAGAGAAGAGCAATTAAATTTACTAGAAATGCAGCTAAGCCCAAGGGAAAGTTTTTGGGCATTAGGCGAAGAAAGTTTAGAATTAAGCTGCAGCTCACTTTAAGCGACTTAAAGTCCAAAATTTGAGTCTGGATTATTCGACGAGCGTCATTGGGTCCATTCAGCAGATATTTTCGATTTTCAATTTGTGTTTTACGATTGTCGATTATAACTGCTGAAGGCAATGATTGCCGATTGCGATTGGTAAATTTATATATTGCAACAAAAAAAACCAATAATTGAATTAATTAACATATTTCTCCCCACGGCACGGAGCGTACCGAAAATTGGAAAAATTTTTAAAAGTAGGTCTCTATGCTTATCAAACTTAATTTTAGTTAATTTATAATTGAGAAACCAAAAAATATATATACAAAAATATTACGCATACGACATGTATGACAAAGCAATATTTTTATAACGAAATCTTTCATACATTTTAATGCTTGTTAGCTTTAAAATAGGAACAACCTATGTTGAAACGAGAAGGGAAAGCTAAATTTAATTACCAAACAAAAACTATTCCAAAAAATTTAACAAAATTGTTTTCTATACAGCCTTACTATATCAGCTGTACAAATATATATCGGTAAAGCGGTTAGGTGGCTGCAAAAAAATTTAATAAGATCAGCTGTTGTCATCAAACGAAATTACTTAGTCAACGACCCAATAAAAGAAGACCCTGTACAAAATTTAAAAATTTGAGTAGAAACTGACAGACAGACGGAAAGACGGACAAAGTGAAATTAACTTAGCTCGTCGCGCTGATCAAGAATATATATACTTTATGTGGTCGAAAATTCATATTTCTATGCATTGCAAAATTCTGAGCAAAACAAATATACAATACCCTGTAGTTCGGCTGCACTGGTGCAAACATAGTGATTCCGCTAACTCTTCGTAATGAGGACCGGATACCGACCTAACCACCCGCCATGTAATATGCTAACGAATTTTGTATGGTATAAGGCTAACCACCAGCCGTTAGCGATCTGACCGGTGCAAAGGAGTTACTGCAGTGGTGACTAAAGAACTGAATGAGAAAAATTGACTTTGTAATTTTTTTTTTTTTTTTTTGACTTGTCTGGTATTTGAACTCACAGCTTTGGGGAGTTTGAATGCGAACGACAGCATCTTATCGACACTCACGCGTGAGGCGCAGCCAAATGTTAAATAAATGCGTGCAGCACTGAATGTAGTCGGGCGATGATGGCTCAGGGGTTAAGACCGTTGCCCAGAAATACAGAGGTCGTGGGTTCAAATCCTCAGACTACAAGCTAAGATTAAAAAAAAAAATTTTTTTTATTTGTGGTTTTAAACCATTTATTTTATTTTAAAATCACTTTTAGACCTACATCGATTTTGTGGCCCTTTTTGATGCAAATTAAAGGCAAAACAAATATTGTGCACACAATACAACAGCAACGCCGAATTTGTCGGGCTGCCGCAGAACACTCGCTGCATCACCCGCTGCATTACCTGCCGTTAACGACGTGACTAGCGAAAAGTGATGCATGGATTCGTTAGGCAGAGTACTAGCTCATACCCACGGCTTTGCTCGCACTTGTAAAAGTAACCCAATGAGGAACCAACTTTAAGCAACGCGTTTTCAAATTATTGAAAATCCGTTTGCAAACCCGGAAAATTGTGGGAAAGCTGATGTATGTGATTTTTTTTTAATCTCTTTCGGACCTACTTACCACAAAAATAACAACGTAATCTTAAAATTTTGAAAATCAGCAAATGAAAATCAAAATGAGTTCCTAACATAAACATGATAACAAATAAAATTTTTTAAAAATTATTTTCCACCTCTTTTACGAATTTTTTAAAATTTTAAAATCCTGTTGGTAACATTTTTGATCAGATCGGATGAAAGCGAAAAAAGTTTCATGCAACAGTTTTCCGCCCATTTTCCGACTTTCGTGGAATTTTTTCCAAAATTTTAAAGCGTTGTATTTCATATGTTTGAATGTGCAGCTTGAAATATTAGTTTGAAGCAAATCAGACAATAATTGAAAATCGACCCAACATTTTCAAGCGGTTGGGTGGATTTTCAATCAAAAGTGAATACCATTTTAAAAAAATTTCCATATAGAAGTTGGGATTTTCCAAAATATGAAAACTTGATGTAAATATTTGTGGGGACGAAAGTCACTACGAATTTGTGTACGGGTTTTTTTTTTGGGGATTTTCCAAAATGTGAAAATCGAGTTGTTAATATTTTGTTATGTAGAACTTTGAAAAGAAGTTTAAAGCTATTCGGAAGAAAAATCATAGGAGTTTTATACAACAGTTTTTCAACCATTTTCCTGCTATTTTCCGGTAGGTTTTTCCAAATAAGATGAAAGTTCAGAATAAGATGAAAGTACAGTAAAACATTCAGCTTGCTATCTCTAACGGTTTGGCCTGTGTGACGGTCACCAATCAGTCAGTCAGGTTGAACTTTTTTAAATATAGATTCCAGTGTATAAATATTCTATGTCTATTCTAAGACGCTTTTTTTTAAAAAAAAAGGTGTGTGCTATCTGCATATTTATGACCACACCTAAAATCTATTATCAAGAGTCATAAACATTTTTGCCCCCGCAATCCATTCAAATTCCATTTTAAAATATTTCAAACAAAAATTAAAAAATGTAGGCAGTGCAAATTTCTAAAATTTTTAAACGTTATTCGGCATTTATACTCATGTGGTTAGATTTAAGTTGTTAAATGTGCTGAGCGTAAAAAGTCTATTGTTTTTCTCCTTTGGATTCTTATTTCCTCGAGGCTTTGAGTTCACCCCATGTTTAGCCGATCAATATTATCAAAAGGGTTTCATTCCATTGCCTTTTTGGCAATGCTATGGTCATATTTTCACCTGGTATGCCCAATCCTGCTGCTCTTCAACTGTCGGATTGTCCATTCCATTCTGCCTTGTCGTAAAAGGTCGCCGTTTCGAATTCTAAATTCAGTTTGACCAGAAAATGCAAAAAATTAGTCTTATGACTGAGAAATGATTGACAAAGGTTTGAGTTTGTAAATTTCTATGTTAAAGAAACATATAAATAGGAGAACCAAGATTAGGCAAATAATATGATAAAGAAGTTGAGTCTGCAATAACTGACGTTTGAACTAAAATAAGTTGTGGAAGATCTTACTTCGGGCTTACTAGGTGACGCGTATAACTATTCTGAGGCTTGTTTGGTCGTTGTAATGACAGATTACGTTATTAAAGTCGGAGAAAGGATTTTCGTCTAGCATTTCCGGACTTAAAAACCTTCTTTGGTTTTTTACCCCCCATATTTTTATTTTTTTTTATGTTTATTTTTTTTTTTTTTTTTTTTTTTTTTTTTTTGTTTTTTTTTTTTTTTTTTCTTTTTATTTTTTTTTTTATTTTTTTTTTTTTTTTTGTTTTTTTTTTTTTTTTTTTTAGTTTTTTTATTTTTTTTTTTTTTTTTTTTTTTTTTTTTTTTTTTTTTTTTTTTTTTTTTTTTTTTTTTTTTTTTTATTTTTTTTTTTTATATTTTTTAAAATGTACATCAATGGGTTAATCAACTCCTTCATCTTCTACATTTTGCCACTGTTTGTTTTTTTGTTGTTCTGACTTTGATTAACCCTTTTCCCAAAGCTGCTTAAAACTGCAGCAGAAAACAAGCAACAAACGGACAGAGGGGCACGTGCCGTAAGTCGGAGGCAACTCTGGAGGCAACTGGGCAAAGTTATGTGCTTAAAATAAATAAAATTCATAAACACCAACGTCGAACGACGACGAACGACCAAGGAGCGTTTGGGGGGGGGGGCGGCTGCATGCGTTAACCTTTGGCATTTTTAATTAAACGAAGAGCGCATAAAATATCGACACTTAATTTGCAAAAAAAAAAAAACAACAACAACAAAATAATAATAATAATAAATAAAAGATGGCAGGCAGAAAATTAAGCAGCAGCGGCAGCAGCAGCAGCCAGAGCCAAGCCATAAAGCAGCTGCCAGCAAACCGAAGCGATTTAACGAACCGCACCGAAAGCAGCCGAGTGTATTCTATTGCATTAAAGGTGAGATCTCACAGCCCAGGACGGTGGCAAATGAACGAGCCTATTAACAGCAACAAGGACAACGGGAAATGATTACAGCAACACAAGCAACACAAGCAACAGCAGCAAAAGCTGCGACGTGCTCTTAATTAAGAACTCATGTTAATTGTAATTATTTGGCACATGAAATTTTTATTAATTTATGCCGCTCGCAACAGCAACAAAGGTGTAAGCCTGGCACATAGTTGCCGCTGCTTTCTGCTGCTGCTGCTTCTGCTGCTGCTGTAGTGTTAATGATGATGCGGCTGCTTAGTATGCCGAGGAGGTGTGCGTGTGTGTGTGTGTAATGGGCCTAGCTGGAGCACGGGCCAGGCTCAAGGCCCGGGAACTGGCGTTGAAATATAAAACGACCAAATGATGAGGCCTGCCATCATCATATAGAGCCTGCTGCGCTCATAAGTATGCTACACATATACACACAGTTGCTATAAGTGTGCGTGTGTGTGTGTGTGTGTGTATAGTGTAGATCTCTGCAGATTATGGACGTTGACAGCGTTGCCAGATGCATATGTGGGACTGGCCCTAAATGGGGTAGTAAAACAAGAATTTTATATTGAAAAGTGGCATTTCCTTTTTTGTTATTAAAATCGCAGCTTCATCTTAATTTCTTGAAAATCTATAAAATTGAAGTAAATAAGGAAATAATATGCTAAATCAAAGTTTTCTTCGTCGGTTTTGCATTTTTTAAAGCTCCTTCCAACTGATCTTTCCGATAGAGGGTATATATTTGTAAGACTTCGCTTGAATTCTAATTCAAAAACATTTAAAAACCAATTGCCATAATTATGTTTTTCCAACTAAGACCATTCTTCCCATAGCAGCTTCAATTTATATGTTTATATTTGGCAATGCTAAGGTCCCTATCAAAATTATAAGACACTTTGTTTTCAATTATTTTTCAAGCTATTTATAAAAGCTTACAGAATTTATACAAAATAGTAAAATGTTGCAAAAAAAAAATATTAAAAATATAAAAGTTTTTGTTGCTATTTTCGACCTTATCAGACACTTCTGGTTTTAGTACTCAAAAAATAAATTTTGCCTGCAGGTAATTACTGTAAATATTAATATAATGTAGATATTGTTTTTTGTAATTTTTGTGATTTTAGTCCTGTATTGACGACTTTATTTGTCTGCTTCTGCGAATTCGGACGTTATCCAACATGAAAACATAGGGCTTTTCCCATTTTCACATAAAAATGTTTGCAGACTACTCCCTAGTGCTCGTATGAAGTCAGTACTGTTCCTTGAGCTGGAGAATCCAATCGAAACTTGTTAAATGCACCCCATATCATGACTGACCCGACTCTTAAGTTTCTATTTGTGAAATGAAGGGGATCCTTGCTTAGATCGCTCCATTTATGTCGGGAAACTTTTTCTCATTAAAAAAAGTTACCAGTAAGAAAGTATATGCAAAAGAAAAAATTGATTTCTAATTTATTTATTTCATAATCATCCTTTTTATGGCGGTCAATTGATCTCTTTACACGCAAATTGATTTCTAATTTAGACGCTTCGAATATGGCTTCTTTAATATTCGTTTTAAATTTATGACTGAATATTTTTTGCTAAATTGAGTTGTTTTTTTAAATAGTTTTAATTTTTTTGGAACAACAAAAGTCAACTAACGGTAATTTTTCACAGCCTACGCTTTGTTCTTCTGTCCCTCATTTTTGTTTTTGTTAAATTCAAACCTACAAAGATTTGGCGAGGAGGTAAAGAGAATTATTAGTGTCTTATAATTTTAATAAGGACCTTTTTTAGAATGCATATAATCATAATTATTTCAAAGTTTAAGAATAAATAAGTGGAAAGTAAAAATGTTTGTCTAACTAAAACCCATTTTAACCGAGTTCTATGGCAGCTACAAGATTAGATTATTACCTCTCAGTTTAGGTGATAATAGTTCGCAGTGTGATTTTTAAAACGTTTGTTGTCGAAATTATTCTATTAATATATAAAATTCGGAAACGATGGCTATACGGCAATGGGGTACAATTGTACCCTGGTAGAATCAGTTAGTACAGTCTGCTGATGACCAATGCCAGCGGATTCTAAAAAAAATTGAGACCCGACAGTTTTTTTTGGATTTGAAGAAAACTTTACAAATTTGAAAGTTAAAGCTTAGATTTCTTGTTAAAATATAGGTTACCTACTGATAGGACGCTTTTGAAATATCTACACTTGTATTTAAAACGATCCGCGTATGATTGAACAGTTTCCCGCTTGCTTTCCACATTGTTATTAGATCAAGAAAATTATTTAACCCTAGTGGAAAGTAAATGGAGAACTGTTTAAACAAACGCAAAGTGCCTTCCTTAGGACAAGTTTGTTAATATACGAAAATAGTTTTAGCATTGCAGAGTTTCTCTTACTAAGGACATCTTCTGCAATAGCCGTGTTTTTTTTCTAAATATAAGGTGCCAGGGCACGTACAAAGTTTTAGGAACTGTAGAAAAAGAAATGGCACTATTCCAGCATTCATTGCCCAAAAACTGAGCTTTATTGATAACGCACAGTATCAATCATGTCTTTGAATACAGTGGAGCGACGAAATTCAAGTTGCACCTATTGCCCAAACAACCCAAAGCAGACGAAAAATTTAATATTTTATAATTTTCGAGTTTGGGATTTAAGAATAGTTTAACTTATAGTATCGGATACTGATATTGTTGGTTGCCCTTCCAAATCATATCAAAAAATATCAAAAATAGTATTTAAAAAACACGAAAGATATAATATGTTGAAAAAAACGTTACCTACTTTTTTGAACAGCGAAAATAACCTTAAATTCTAGAAACATATTTTCTTCACTGTCATCGAAAATTTTTATTATGTATGAGATATTTTTAACTACTCTTACTGCATTTGTTTGTTTTTCAATCCGCATTCCTTTTGTGTCACCATTGTGGATTTTTTTCCTTCAAAGTGCGAGTTCTCTGAATTCGGTTTATTCCTCTATTGGTGGTGTGTCTCCAACTAAAGCTAGGAATGTATTTTCTACTGCAGGATAAAGTTTGTTACCCTGTCCAGCTGCTTAGGGGTTTCGTGCAACCTTTGATACCCAAATTAAATAAGAGAAATGCGTTGGCTGAGAGAATACAGTGCAAGCAATCATTCAGTAAGCACATCTCAACAATTTTGTCTACTGAATATAGCAAACTTATTCGTCGATATGAATCGACATCTGAAGGACTCTTTCCAGCCTTGTGGATTATTACAATCTGGGCCTTCTTTAGGACCTCGGGATGTACCTTCAATCCCGTCGTCACCAGTAGCCTTTTTGGACATAAGCTCTTTGATATGGTCTTGCACCTCCTTTAGAGTTATCGGAGAAAGGACGTACATTAAAATTTTCTGAACGTAACTGAATAAAATTATTTTATTGGGAATGACAATGCCACATGTAAACATAGAGTGAACAAAATTTTAAAAGTATTTTAAATGTGCCTAAGGTTATAGAAATTTAGCTAATTTAAATGATGATCAACTTTACTCTGTATTCACGGTGCCATTGCATCTCCATACAAACAAAATAATACCAAGGAAAAACGGACTCAGAGACGATTTTAATTCCCTTTCTTAAGGTTGTGTTACTCTTACCCAGTCCTTAGTTACGGACAGAAAAAGTTGTCTCCAAACATAAATATGGAAGTTTGTAAGGAACTTTTTTTTGTACATAATTATCAAATTGGTTTTTTAAAGCAAGTTTCTGTGCTTGAAACCGGAACACATCAATTAGATTTCGTAATCATTTACATCTAATGCAAGATTTAAGGAAAAGGCCCTGAATTTTTTATATTTCCTAATTAATCACTAATGATAATAATATAAAAATTAATCTAAAAAATTTTTTTTTTATAAAATGTTCTTTTCTTGTCGGATGCTTTGATCAAAAGCTCTCGTCTTTTTTTTTTTATCTTTGGCTCTTCATCTTTACAATTTAATCATTATGCAATCACGATTTTGCTTCGTGAACGTCTCAGAATTGATTTAAGAATTTGTTATACAAATTTTACTTACCTTTAGTTTGATATTTTTTATATTTTTTCCCTGAATGTAGTTAGCCTGAAAAGTAAACCAATTGTTTTCTCTAAAACTACCGAAAGTTATGCAATTTCAAAATGTTTAAAAGAAATTCAAATAATTCAATTTCCAACGTCATCGCTTCCAATTAGTTTCAACATTTTTCTTTCAATTTGATATTTTTTCACGCCTTTTACTCCATCCACAACTCACTGGCTGCAAACTGACACTTTTTAGCCGGAATATTAAAAATAGATACCCCAACAACAACAACAACAATAACGAAACAAAGAGTAATAACCAGGAGGCAGCAGCAGCAGCAGCAATGGAGGTGGTCAGAAGAAGCTTGGCCTTTCCCCCAGCAAATGCTGAGGCCAGCAGGCGAAAGCGGAGGCAACGGCAACAAAAACCCCCAGCGAGTTGTTATACCGTGGGTTACGTTTGAAGAATTTATAAATATTTTATTAAACTGTGCGCTGCTGTGGCAAGTTTTCCTTTTTTTTTTTTTTTTGCGAGCGTGCAGGGATTTGCCTATGCGGATGATGATGAGACTGAGACTGAGAGGCCGGAGTCGATCTTCTCCCACTGCTCTCCGGTTGATAATAAAAGCAAAGGCAAAAAGGGAGCTTGGTGGCGCGCGCTTTGATTGATTGATGGCTGAATGAGTTTCTGGTTGGCCTCATTTCATTGCGTAGTCATCATAAACTCACGAGGCCACATAAATACATACAAACGGCATTGTTATTGTTTTTTTTTTTCTTTTAAGCTTAGATAATTGTGGCAGAGCCATGTGAGATGCGGCAACCGGAAATGGAATTTTGCAGTCACACGCACACGTTTCCGTTGGCTGTCTTTTTGCTCATTCTCACTTTGATTAAACTGGGCAGGAGAGGAGCAGCAGCAGCTTCTAGTAGCGGCAGCAGCAGCAGCAGCTCCCTAACTGGATTAGAATTTCACAAGCGAATTGAGTGACAAAGGTTGACAGTTTGCTGCAGAGCCAGAGCAGCTGCCTTTTTCCATTTGCTCGCGTTGTATTTAAATTTCATGCTCTTTGCATTTTCACAGGATATTGCTCAGGCATATACAAATATTTGACGATTATAATGAAACGAGTGGAACTAGGTGGGTAGAGTCAGGCAGTCAGGCAGCCTGACTTGAGTGCGGTTGTCGCCAGTGATAATGATGATGTGTAATGCTGATGTCAGATAATTTATGACATTTTTCAACCAGGCACTATGGTCGACAAGTAAAATTTTATTTGACCTAAAATGCAGGTTTTCAAGATTTTCAAGATGTGAGAAAAAGTGTAATTAAAATTTAGACTGGTAAACGGCAGGAAAGCGAATGCTTAAAATTACTTGTAGCGATAGCTAAGGTCTCATAGCAAAATAGTTTGCCCAAATTTTGATGAAATTTTGTCTAAAGAAACATTACTTCAGATTGTACAGATTGTACGTAAATAAAAATAAATTTTTCAAAATAACTTTCCCAAAATAATTTGCACAAAACAATTTGCTCAAATTAATTTGCTAAGAATAATTTGCTCTAAATAATTTGCCCACAATAATTTGCCGAAATATTACCTAATTAAGTAAATAATATGCTCAAAATAAATTTTTCAAAATAACTTTCTCAAAATAATTTGCACAAAACAATTTGCTCAAATTAATTTGCTCACAATTATTTGCTTAAAATATTCGCTCAAAATAATTTGCTAAGAATATTTGCTCATATGCCCTTTCGATTTCTTGTAAATAATATGCTCAAAATACAAATACTTCTCAAAATAATTTGCCAAATAATTGCCAAATAATTTGCTCACAATTATTTTTAAAATATTCCAAATAATTTGCTAAAATAATTTGCTCAAATAATTTGCCCACAATAATTCCGAAATTTCCTAATTGTAAAAATAGCCAAAATAAATTTTTCAAAATAACTTTCCAAAAAATTGCACAAAACAATTTCCAAATTATAATTTCTTAAAATATTCGCTCAAAATAATTTGCTAAGAATAATTTGCTCTAAATAATTTGCCCACAATAATTTGCCGAAATATTACCTAATTAAGTAAATAATATGCTCAAAATAAATTTTTCAAAATAACTTTCTCAAAATAATTTGCACAAAACAATTTGCTCAAATTAATTTGCTCTAAATAATTTACTCAAAATATTCGCTCAAAATAATTTGCTAAGAATAATTTGCTCTAAATAATTTGCCCACAATAATTTGCCGAAATATTACCTAATTAAGTAAATAATATGCTCAAAATAAATTTTTCAAAATAACTTTCTCAAAATAATTTGCACAAAACAATTTGCTCAAATTAATTTGCTCACAATTATTTGCTTAAAATATTCGCTCAAAATAATTTGCTAAGAATAATTTGCTCTAAATAATTTGCCCACAATAATTTGCCGAAATATTACCTAATTAAGTAAAAAATATGCTCAAAATAAATTTTTCAAAATAACTTTCTCAAAATATTTCAAAAAACAATTTGCTCAAATTAATTTGCTCACAATTATTTGCTTAAAATATTCGCTCAAAATAATTTGCTCTAAATAATTTGCCCACAATAATTTGCCGAAATATTACTTAATTAAGTAAATAATATGCTCAAAATAAATTTTTCAAAATAACTTTCTCAAAATAATTTGCACAAAACAATTTGCTCAAATTAATTTGCTCTAAATAATTTGCTTAAAAATATTCGCTCAAAAAATTTGCTAAGAATAATTTGCTCTAAATAATTTGCCCACAATAATTTGCCGAAATATTACCTAATTAAGTAAAAATATGCTCAAAATAAATTTTTCAAAATAACTTTCTCAAAATAATTTGCTCAAAACAATTTGCTCAAATAATTTGCTCACAATTATTTGCCTAAAATATTCGCTCAAAATAATTTGCTAAGAATAATTTGCTCTAAATAATTTGCCCACAATAATTTGCCGAAATATTACCTAATTAAGTAAATAATATGCTCAAAATAAATTTTTCAAAATAACTTTCTCAAAATAATTTGCACAAAACAATTTGCTCAAATTAATTTGCTCACAATTATTTGCTCTAAATAATTTACTCAAAATATTCGCTCAAAATAATTTGCTAAGAATAATTTGCTCTAAATAATTTGCCCACAATAATTTGCCGAAATATTACCCAATTAAGTAAATTGGCTTGGTAATTGGCTTTTTATAAAATAATTGTCCAAATTATTTGCCTGTGATGCCCTAGCTTAGGACATGGAGATAGTTTATTTCTTGTAAATGCAACTAAATGCTCAAAATAATTAACTCCAAATAATTCGCTCAAAATAATATGCACAAAACAATTTGCTGAAAATAATTTATTCACAATAATTTGCCGAAAAATTACCTAATTAGGTCAATTTAAACGAATTCTTATCAAAATTTGTTCAAATTATTTGCGAGCGGGACCTGGGATTAGGACATGGGATAGTATATTCCATATAAATGCAACTAAATGATCAAAAAAATTTGCTCAATATAATTTACTCGAAATAATTTGCTCCAAATAATTTGCTTAGAAAAATTTGCTCAAAATAATTTGTCAAAAATTAAGCTAAATAAGCCCATTTAACTAAACGAATTTTTATCAAAATTTGTCCATTGCTTAGAACATGGAATAGTTTATTTCTTATAATTGCAACTAAATGATCAAAATAATTTGCTCAACATAATTTGCATAAAATAATTTGCTCCAAATAACTTGCTGAAAAAATTTGTTCAAAATACTTTGCCAATAAATTACCTCATTAAGACAATTCAGACAAATGTTTAGCAAACTTTGTTCAAATTATTTGCCGCTGGCACCCTAGCTTAAGACATGGGATAGTTTATTTCTCATAAATGCAACCCCTCTTTATAAGATTTTCTTTTTATCCTAGGCTAAGGTCCCAAACGCAAACAATTTGCTTAAATATTTCAAAAAATTTGCCTAATTTGTTTGTCTTAAGTGGGAACATCTAATAGTTTACGTGTAAGTATTAACCTTGCTTCCGCTAACAAATAATTTGCCCAAAATTTTGACAAAAAGTTGTCAAAATTTCCCTTACCTCAGATTTAGCAGGTCTTTAAACTAAGGCTATAGAACCACACGCAAATAATTTGCTAGCGCAAACTATATGCGGAAGGAAACAATTTTCAAAATCTAAAATAATGTCTATTTAGGTAATTTTCAAAAAATTTGTCAAATTATTTGCCATTTTAATAAAAAAATTGTATTAAATTAAAAAAAAAAGAAAAGTTTGCCCCTTACAGTGTGAACACTAGCGCAAACTGTTTGCAAAGGGGGAATAAGTTTGCACAAATTATTTGACAGTTAATATTTGCGCATGTGGGAACATCAAATTTGGTTCAGGCTAACATTTTTAGTTTAACTTTGATTGAACAATGTGCAAATAATTTGCCCAAATTTTGATGAAAATTTGCCAAAACTGGCCAAAATTGGAAATTAATCAGAACTCGCGGGTGTAACCATAGCTTCAGCTTAAAGTCCTGCAAAGTCTAAGGTAAAAGGTATTTAGAAAAAATAATCAACCAAATTTGGGCAAATTATTTTCCTGTGTGAACTTAGCTTAAGACAAAGTACAAAAGGCAAATTGAAGCAATGTTCGTTTTTAAACTTTAAACTTGTTTGGGCTTAAATGGGAAATAGTTTTTCGAAAAAAAATCAACTATTTACCATGGTGCACTTGCTAAAAATAAACATAAATTTATTTTTCCCCAGCAAACACGCAAACAAACCGAGTGAGTGACACCAGGCTGAACACCCTCAATATCTCTATTAATATGGAAATGATATAGTAAATTTCGCATATCACATGCAGCAAATTGCAAATGCATTCAGTTGCAGCTGCAGTTGCACTTGCAGATGCTAAAATGCAGTTTGCTGATGCATATGCCAAATCAAGGTTGCATTTGCCTGCATCTCTCCTGACAGTTTTTGCTTTTCACTCGCTTAAATTTTAGATGACATTTCTAAAACGAAGAATCCGCCCATCTATTCAGTATTGTGGTATAGTCATTGTCATTGTTGTTGTTGTTGTTGTTGCTGTGGCAGTTTCGAATTTCATTACATTTTTCTTTTGTTTCAGTTCGCGCCGTGTTCAGAGAGGAAATTGCATAGCGGCCACCCAAATTGTAAATGAAACTACCAAATGGAGAAGCAGTGGAAGTTTCCCCCCAAGCGGTGGTTGTGGCAAACATCTATGGCAGCTTGATAAATGAAGCATTTCAATTAGTGGCAAAAAAAAAGTGAAAGATGCACAGCGTTTAATGATTTTCTAGGACCTGACATACGTTGCGCAAAAGCATGTTTGGTATTCTATGAGTTTTAAGTTGTCAATTTCCTTTTTTAAATAAAAACGCTCTGGCAAATTCCCTGTATAAGGGTTTTATTTGGCCAGCTTTTTGGAAGCTTTTTGAGGATAAAAAGTTAAAGGCAAACTTTCTGTGAGCTTTTTAGTTGGTATAAATTTTAAGGATAAATAAAGAAAAGCTATTAAAAGCTTGCTAAGTGTTTGCTCTTTGGGCTAGTACTAAACGTTCATAACTTTAAAAGTTATTCTTTCAATTAATGCTTTGGTTGGTTCCAAAGCTATGAGCTTTTGAGAGGTTTTTTAAAGCTTTCTTTCCGAGTGCATACTCGTGAAAGTTTTGTCTTTAACAAAGCTCAAAATGTGCATTCCAATACGCATTTTTAAAAGAAAAGTTCTTCACAATTTTATTGTTATAAAGATTTAAAAAAAAAAAATGACTAAAAGATAAACAATAAAAAAACAATATCTTTTTAAAACCGTAAAAAGAGGATGTTTCTTAATTTTTACGAAGCCCGATAAGCAGAACAGATCTACTGGTACCAGAAAATCTTTTTTTTTTGTCATTTTCTAACGAAAATTTCCAAAATTTTAAGGAATTCCTAAAACATTACAAATTTTGTATAACTCAGAATAGAATCCAAAGTTTATCTCTTATTCAGGCTGCAAATCGGTCTTGAACCTGGAATTTCGACATTTCTTTTGTGAAAAATGATTGAACCTGAACATGTTTCGAACTAATACTCACGGTTCGTTACAATTCTTAGTTAGTTATAAATATGAATTGAAAATATATGAATTCGTAGATTCAAGTTACAAAACATATAAAAATTCGCTTTTCTGTACAAATTTAATAAAACCTGGGACGAACCTAGGTTTTAACCAAAAACCTTATCACAAAAACTTTGAATCTCAAATTTTTGATCCTTAACTTGGGAATTTTTCGTTCAAAACCGCGAACCCAATTTTCTTTACATTCCTTAACAAGTCAACCAATTTACCAAAATTAAAAAACTTAGTCCCTTATTTTTTAAAAAGGAAAGTATCAAGTGAAAATTTAGACCTAGGTCTCGAATTGTAAAATACCGAATTAAGGTGCGCAATATTTTTATCGAGGTATTTATGTATGCATTAAAAAAATTTTATCAAATTTTTGGACCATGTTTATCAATTTTTGTAATCTGTTTTTATAATTTGTAAATCGATTAAAAACATAAAAGAATTTTAGGTTCTGGCTTATTTTAAAAAATTTTTTTAAAATAACCGTTTACGAATTAACCAATTTTCGAGCTAATGCCCAGTATCCATTTCAACAAAACTGCTGCCAAATCAAAAATCTTCATACAAAAAATAAATAAACAAAATTTTTGTGTAAAAATTGTGTATGTCGATTTTAATTTTGGCACCAGTTTTGTTGAAGTGGAAACTGAGCATTAGCTCGAAAATCCACTAGTTTACAGCGAAAAAGACCCATTGAAGCCATTATTTTTTTATGATTTATTTTGGAATGCTGAACTCAAAAATGAAATTCAAAATTTTTTTGTATGGATACATTTTTGAGTTAGAAATTTTTTTTTTAGTTTTTCGGCAGGTACACTTACATTTAAGCCATATCTCGAGTTTAAAAAATTCAAATCGATTCAAGCAAGGAATTAATCAAAAGGGTATGCAATTCCTAATAATCTAGTTCAGGAACATTTTCCAATCGGTTTAGTAGTTTGAAAGTTAGAAGCAAAAATATTTTGAAAAAAATGATTTTTTTCTCAAAAACCTGAAAAATTTGATTTTCTAAAATCTGGAAATGATTGAAAATTAAAATCAAAATATTGTTTTTTCATGTACTCTAATAAATTAGTACTATTACGTAGAAAATAAGGCATTGATGACGAAAATCTGTGGATAAATAGCGAAGTTTTGAGCAAGTTTGTGAAAGTACTCAGAGTCAAATTTGACTATTTTACGTGTTTATTAAAAAATAAAAATTTTTTTTACTTTGCTTTTTGCTCAATGTACGAGTTCCAATAGAAGACAAATCACAGAAAAAAATAAAGAGCAAGGCCAAAAACGAAGAAAAAATAAAAGTATTATCTAATAAATAAATAAAACACGGAAATTTGACTGTTAGTAATTGTACACAATTGCTCATAACTCCTTAATTTATCCATAGATATTCTTTATCAATACCTTATTTTCTTCGTAGAAGTGCTATTCGTAAGAACAAAAGAAAAAAACAATTTATTTTTAGCAGTTTCAACCTTTTACAGATTTTAGGAAAAAAATTTTTGAAACTTTTTTGAGAAAAAAATCTAATTTTTCGAAATACTTTTGTTTGTAGCATTCAAACTACTAAAACGATTGGAAAATGAAATTCAATCTAGATTATTAGGAATTGTATTTTATACCCTTAATTATATTGATTAATACCTTGCTTGACGGCATCTAATATTTTTTCGAGATATGACTTTAAATGTAAGGGTACCTACCGAAAAACCTTAAAAAAATTCTAACTCAAAAACGTATCCATACAAAAATTTTTGAATTTCATTTTTTCAGTTCAGCATTCCAAAGTAGGTAAGAAAAAAAAAACAGCTTCAATGGGTATTTTTATTTTTTTTATTTTTGTAAACTAGTGTTATATAAAATTGGTGCCAACTGTAATCCCAGAAATCCCAGGACTCCTGCTGTAATCTGTAATTCTGAGTCATCTGTGCTGCAGACGTAAAAAGACCTCTGAAACAGATAATTTTGTATGATTAGTGAATTATTTGGGTTGAAATTAAACATATTATACATTTTATATATGTCTGTGTCAAAAGTCTTTTTAAAATCTAGGCAAAAGATAAAATTATTTGCCACAGCCATAGACTGGCTAATGTCCATTAGCTTTTCCTAAACCCGAATTGAAAAGGCTTAAAAATAGAATGAGTATTTAGGAGTTTTTTTTTGATTTGCTCCATGATCATTTTCTCAAAAAGTTGGCTTTTAGCCGAGAGAATTGATATGAGCTCTTGAGCTGCTTTCAGAGCATAACTTTGCTAAATTTCCAGCTTGTGGCAAACTAGCCAAAGTTGAAGTAGTGATTGAATATCGCTGCAAGATGCCTGAGCACATGTGGTTAAGCTCTGTTAACCAAAAACTCCTTGAGATTAGTGTAGAATGATTTGTTACCTGGATTGATGACCCTAGCTCTTACCATCTCTGAAATCTGTTCGTTCACAGGGACAGTCAAATAGTAAAACAATAGAACAGACAGACAGCTATAACGACTTGGCTGATCAAGGAAATGATTACTTCATTGCGTCAGAAATTCTTCTTTAATTCTTCTTTCTTTCAACTTTATTATGCCCTTCGCTTCTACATGCTTCTAGACAACTTAATTAATTTTTTTTTTAAACTAACTCACACATTTTTACACTTTTCGCCTAGTTAATTGAATATTTCCCACTTTTTATGGCCCTTTTGTTTTCAATTTGAGATTATTAGTTATCATTCAAGACATTCCCACACACACACACACACTCACGTCTGTAACTAGTGTATCCCCGTCCCCGGTGTATTTTGCTATTCAACTATTTGGCATTTCCTGCATTTATTTGGCGTAATTAACAAAATTCCCAGGTGTATTTGACTCCAAGCGGGTTTCGGTGCGGTGCGGCGGGTGCATTTAAAATTCAGGCTGCGTAAATCTTTTATTGGCACGAAATGCTTAGGCAAAAGGTTCACCAAACAGAGTTGCATAATAAATTATCGATGTGCTGTTGGAATTTTAAGTGGCGGTCGCTGTTTTTTGGCGCCAATCAGCATCTAATAGTGAGAGATAGATGAGTCAATGCCAGGGCCACAACCACTTGACATGCCAAAGTCAGTTTCATTTACTTAGCTGCGCATCCTGCGCTTGTCGCTTGTCAATACCCGCAGACAAATAAATTCTGCTTATCGCTGGGCAAAACCCTTTTTGCATTTTCTTTTATGCTGCCCATTTTACAGCGCTCTTTACAAAGTGCACTTGGCGGCGCTTTTGTTTGCCTCGGCCCTTATCCTACTTCAGCTGCCTGCTTTGGCCTGGCCGGGTGCTTCTTTTGATGTTGTCCTTGCTGCTGGTCACAGTTTACGGTACAACAAAAAAAAGGAAAAGCGCAACGCTACGCAAAGATAAAACTTTGGCGCACCTTGCCAGGCTGCTTGGAATGGGTGATTTCTTTGCGTTTTTATACTTTTTATGGTGTCATGGCAGTTTATTGTTTTTATTGTTTGATAATTATCGCACGGCATTTAGGACATAAAATGAAATGAAAGATGTTCCGCTAAGGACATTTTTTTTGTGTGTGTGTGTGTGTGCTTGTGAAAGCTTAGAATTGAAATCAACACCCAAAACACTCAACACCTACAAGCAGAACAAATCGCTTTAAGATGTGTGCAATCCGAAACGCAGACGCTTAAAAGTATGCTACAAATTGCGTGCTCATTGTGCTTAGAGTTGCACGGTGGGGCCCATGAGTGTGACTTGATTACCAAAATTAATGAATAAAGTATAATAATTTAATGCATTGTAGATCTGGCTATAGATTGTAAATTTTTGTTGAAAGTTAGAAATATTTTCCTCTTCTAGATTAATTTTATATTAAAAGGTAAATTCATTTTATTTAGTCACCAATTTATTTATTTATTTTTCCATCCTAAACCCATTCAAAATGGGCAAAAAGTGGTGATATGAAGTGGTGCAAATTTAGGTAACAAAAGACGTTTAGAAGATCGTCACAGGTGACGAATCATGGATCTTACTCTGTGTACCTTCGGTACAGAGTATAAATAAAAACGATTTTAAAGTGGCATATTCTTAGAACATTATTTTTTAGTTCTATTACAGCCATTAATTTTTGAATATCTTGAAATAATTTTAAAAAATGTATATTTAAAAAAATACTTGAATCGGCACGTACCGGTATACCGAAATAAAAATCTGAGTACCGTATCGGAACCGAAAACCGAAATAGAACCTTTAACCGAAATTATTTTTTCGGTACGTACCGAAACCGGTACCTGAAACGATATTTGTTTCGCGATTAATTTTTAGAGGAGTGTAAGAGAATCCGGGACTTGGGGGTAGCTTCAATATGTGAAAGTGTTGAGACATATTCCAACCTATATAGGCTACGTTTACTGTCTCACACTAATCGTCTGGCTACTGGCCTGGCTAGGCCACGAAGACATCGAAGGCTGAAAAGAACCTACTCGGCAGACCTGTGGATATTTGGACGGGCACCTCAGGGTCGCCTGATCTAATTTGTGATTTGTTATTTTTTTTTATCAGCTTGGAAGCATGCAAACTGCGTGCGCAGCACCGCTATAAAACTATAAAAAAAAAACATAAAAATTTTATCACTCATACGCAGAGTAGCCTGGAAAAAAATATCACGAGACATGTCTTCCATATTTTTAATGAAAAAAGTTGCCTTTTTGAACTTTCAAAGATGACAACAATTGAAATGTACAAAAGATTTAGTAGGAAAAATTTTAGTCTGGTATACATGGCGGATGCGTCATTTTTTTTTTTAACTTTTAAATTACAATATATTTTGATTTATTTATTCAATTTATTATCTTCGCTTATAATTAACAATTTGTGAGATCCAATCATTATCAATATTAAGAGTTACAAGCTTATTAGCCTTTTCTACATAGATTACTGTTTAAGTTGGGTTTGAACATTTCTTGTTGCTGACAATGTACATGGGGATAAATTATTTACAAAAACCCCTGGAATACCATTATAAATTATACAACAATAATAATCTTGAGTCTTGAAAAAAATTATTCACCCCATTTTCAAAAAAATTAATTTTGACATAAATGGGTAATTTTAAAAAACAAATTTTTTTTTTTATGGTCATTTCCTATAAAATGTGTAAATATGATAGGGGCCAAAAATAACTTTAGGGAAATATTGAATTAATAATAATAATTAAAAAATTAAACTTTATCGATTTTAAATTTTAAATATGACATTTTCACATGACATTTTTGAAAATAACAACAAAATTAAAAAAAAAGTTAAAATAACCCCCTACCTTTTTTTTAATTAATTTTTAATTATTATTATTAATTCAATATTTCCTAAAAGTTATTTGGATCATATTTACACATTTTATAGGAAATGACCTAAGCTTATAAAAAAAAAATAAAATTTTTTTTTAAAAATACCCATTTGTGTCAAAATTGAAAAATAACGGTTAATTTTGGAATAATAGGGGTTTTTTTTTTTTGTTATTTTTTTCAAAAATTCAATTAAAATAATTAAAATGACATATTCACAATTTCAAATCGATAAAGTTTTGTCATAGTTATACGATTTTAAAAATACCAATGTCACTTAAAAGTGTCAAACTACACCTAATTTCTGGGAATTTATTACCTTCATATAGGATAACACCAATTCAAAGTATGAAGCCAATCCAAAAATTTTCATTGTTTGATTGGGACGTTTGAGAAAGAATGCCCCATATGTATGTACAGATACGAAAAATGGCACCACTCTCACAAGCAAATTTTTTTCCAGACATTCTAACTACATTCGTTAGTTTTAGAAAACATTGTTTCGTTTTTTGGAATAAACTCTTAAGAATTAGGGTAGAAAAAATATCATTGCTTTAAATGTCGCTTTCTACGTATTTAAGGAAATTTATTAATTAAAGAAATTAGGCAAAAAACATATTAAATATGCACTTGAAATAAAAAAATTCTAGTATCATAACATAATTGTCTATTAAACCTTAGATTAATCTACACAGAGAAAAAACAAGATCAATTTAATTTTTGCTGGTTAAACTGATCTTTTAAAAATATCAAATTTTTTCATACTTACATAAATAGTCTCTTGACGTTTGTCCATAAGCTGGGTTGGCGACTGTGTTGAGGCGTCATTCCATTCGTGTTAACTGCGAGGTCTCGAGCTCGCCTCAGACTAGACATTTTATTTTTATTTATAAAAAGATCGTATTGATATTTTTATCATATCAAATTAATCTTCGTCATATAGGAGTGAAATTGATATGAAAAAATGTGGAAATGACGGCCATTTCATATCAATTTTTTTCCCTGTGTATATATTTAATATTCAGTTGCGTTGCCATTGTTTTGGCATCGATTCAAAATAATTCTGACACCGTTTTTAAGTTGAGATCAAGTGAAGGTGACTGCGCAGGCCACACCAAAACATTTACTGAATTTTTTTGCGAATTACTTGCTGTTGTGCTTGAGGTCATTACCTTGTTGGAATAACCATGCATCGGGTAGCATCTCAATATACTTAATAAGTACGTATACATGTTGATCAGTTATGGATTGGACCTACTCCATAGCAAGAAAAATAACCACATAACATTACGCTTGATTCACCATGCTTATTGTTTTTTGCAGTGTATTTTTGATTGTTTTCTGAGTTAAGAGGACGCCTGAGGTACGTACAAGAAACCTAATAACTTTACTCTCATCTGGCCCTCAAATATTCTACCATTAGACGTTCCTTTCCATACTCAAGCGCTTGGCAATATGTCTCGTTTTCGCGTTTTAAAGATAGACTTTTCTTGGGCTACAGGCTTTTAAATTATGTTCTCAGCTGTTTGCACTGTCTCAGTTATATTAAAATAATGTAGAGCTTTCGTTTTTGCTCTCGCGGCTCAACCTTTTGACATGAAACAAGGTCTTCCACGTGTTTCAGTCTTTTCTTAGTAGTTAAGTTTATTTGAACTTCCATTCAATCCAAAATATTTTCCATTCAATGTCCATTTTTTTTTTTTTGATGATTTTTGATGATCAAAATATTAAAATGTAATTCAAATCTCTTATCTACGTGCTTTTCACCAAAGTAACAAAAATATCCAGAACTTGTGGAGAGAAGACTTTAACGTATCCATTTTCAATCCAACGAAATGTGGAATACTCCGAATCCCCCTTGGATTGTGGTTCCTTCATGTAGTTACCAGATAATTTTTTTTTTAAATCTCAAACATGATTAAATTAAGTTTCAATATTAGGATTAATTCAATCTTAATGAGATTAAAAAAATGTGATTTTAAATCAATCGTTTTCAGCTCGTCTTAAGAATATCCGAAATTGCCCTATTTTTATTACCGTTTCAGGTTGATTTCAGCCAGTTTGGATTGAGTCGGTTTTTCTGTGTATATTTCAAGGCAAAATGGAAAATTACAGAGGCCGCCCCATTTAAGAATTATTTCTGTCATATAGTTTTGTTTTAATTTTTATTGGGTGCGACGCGACCACAAAATTTTTACAAAAAATACTCATACGCCTCGTAGGCAACATCAACATTTTAACAATTAACACAGTACTTTATGGTATTGCTTGGACATTTTTTTTTTACTATCAAGTTAATTCGATGTTGTTTAGATTATTTTTTCAAATTTCAATTTACGCTGCGTCTGAGCTACCGAATTTTTATTCCAGCTTTTATAGTGAAAAAAGCTGAAGTTTTGCATATAATCAATATTTTCATACATAAACCATCAGCATAATTTTCCTTCCTTCACTATGTCGTTTATAAACACTATAACCCTAAAAAGTAGGCAATGAAAATGCCCTTTTCATGCTATGCTATAAAAATTTTAGCTTGTGATTCCTTGACCCCAATAAGTAGGCAATATATATATAAAAAAGTTCATAATTCCAAAGCAAAAACTGATCACAAAAAAAGACTAATATTAATTGGAAATAAAACTTATTTAAAAACATAAATTCATTAATGTAAGAATAGTCATTCGGCCCCACTGTGCTTTGTCGTTAATGAATATGTCTGCTGTTTGTTGCTGCCGCTGGCCATGTCGCTATGCCAATGCCAAAATTGCGACATAAGCACACGCACGTGTATCTCTCAAGTGGCAAAACTCAGCTTTTTGATCTAGAATTCCCAAGGGGGAGGAACTGCTCGCATATGCAAATTCATTTGGTTAAATTTTTGGCAGCCAAACGTAAGTGAGTAGAAAACTGGCTTTGGAGCGAATTTAAGATGAATGACAATCATTGAAGAGCCAAGCCACCTCATCATCAATATTATCCACCCAAATAGTTGACAGAAATGTCAGAAATTTGCCACAACATATACAAACTTCTCTCTCAGCTAAATGGCACATAATTAGGCACAGAAAGGAGCCTCAGACATTGGCAACATCTTGAGTTATTTTGGCAGTAACAGTCAGTTAGTCAGACTGTCACTGAGACTGGGCTCCCCCACTGCTGCTTAGACAGCTTTCAATTTGCTGAAATGCACCCAAGGCACAGAGCAGCGGCATGTATTGTCACATTAGACTTATTGACTGGCTGTCCTGGTTCCAGCTGCTGACCAAATATTGTTGTCTTGGCTTTAATTATTAACGAGCCGCTCTCTAATCAGGTCAGTTTGAAATTCAATTTGATTGAGTGCCCTGCCTGTTCCCTAATTCTGGGCTATGACTTACTTAATAATCACAATTAAAACTTAAGCAGCGGCACTTCTACTTATCAAGCTTTGGCTTTGCTTCTACAACCAACTAATGAGTTGGCAATTGGAATTTGTTGCCGTTGCACGTCCATGAGGTGGCATAAAATTTTTTCCTTTGAGCAATTTCTAATTAGCTGCAACTGCAGTAGACAGTTGCAATCCTTGCGGCGGGTTTTTCAGTTGGTTACGTGACACACAGGTTTGGCACAAACCAAACGTTTGTTACCACTGCGACCAGACATGGGATTATGAAACTGCTTACTTGGCTAATTTTATAGAGAAGGAGTGGAGGGAAAGAGTGAGAGAGAGAGGGGGATATAAGGTAATATTCTTACAACTTGTTTTTGGCAATGTTAAATGCATAAAGGAAATGCAATCAAACGCACGCAAACTTATATTTCAGATTGTTTTACAGATAAAACTCTGAGTGAGAAACTTTAGGTACCAGCGGTTATGACTAAGGCTCTTGGCAGTTCAGATCAGCAGGCTATTAATTAACGCGCCGTAAACGTATTAGGAAACTCACACAATACAACTTCCCAGAAGGGAATACAGTCTGGATGAACTTACATTAAAGGTAGAGAACACATTTGCAGGATATTTAAAAAAGCTGAAGTTCTGTTTTGTCACAGACGGAAGAATTCGGTTAATAGGCTTTGGAAATTTTTTAAAAATGTTGTTTAATTTACTACCATAGTGATTTTGCTATATCCCACAAGGCCAAGTTCTAACTGCCCCCCTTTGAACGAAATTTCTAGTTACACGTGCTGGAACAGCAAAATTTATTTGCCCTTACAAAGCGCTAGAATCAATCTCATCCAACATCAGCTTGTGAAGAAAAATCACTATATGACAGATTCTACGAATTTTAAGAGAAGGGAGATCAATTAATCGAAGTCTTTGCTCGTATGTAGAAAGATGTCTGATCGTATCACAGTTTGGGCCACGAAGGGCGAAAATAAGAAATTGTTTTTATACAGATTCCAGTTGGTATTGATACAATACTTAAAATGTATTTTGCTGATTTTTATTAGTCCAAAAAATATGATTAAATTTTTAACATAATTTTTTCGCGGTGTTAATCTTTTTCTACACCTGCAGCTTTTGCTGTTTTTTTTACATTATGCAGTGGCTAATAATATTCATTTTTTCCAATTGCTAAAAAAAACAATTATTATTTTACGTATACTTAACATACACTGCCGGATAACCGACTAGCGCCCTATCTCCTTCTCGACCATCAAGCTTTAGATCAGCCAATCAAATAAAACGATTGTTACGCATTGTCTTGCCAATGAAAGTTAATTGAATTATACGCTTAAAGCAATGTCATTTTGGGACATTGTAAGACACTAAATGAAATTTTAAGTAAGAATTTTAATTTAATTTCAAAGATATAATCATAAAAAAATTCTTAACTTTTTTCGGTTTTTAATTTCGAGTAAGATAGGAAAATAATGCTAAACACCTCCAAAAAAATATTTTTATTTCAATTTCATTCATTTGAAACAGATATTTTATAGAATTAATAATGTGTTGTGCCGCCGCGATTAACTATATAATGTTGAGTATGACGGCCAGGTAAGAGTAAGATTTTCCTCTTAAGGTGTCTCCTACCTTTGACGAGTGTTTTATGAGTGCTTTTTAAAAAAATTCTGGAGAGAAAACCATAAGAGCTTTTTCAATTTGGTTTTTTGTTTTGTGTTATTAATTAATTAAATAAAAAAATTGAAAAAAAAAATGTTAGAATTCGAGGGCTGTTCAAAAAGTTATCGGCCTGCCAATTAAGGTCTCAAAAAAAAGGTGTAGAGGTGGTGGCCATGATTTCGGGTCTTCAGGTTATCGGAATTGAAAACGGTAAATGAGGTTATGATCAGAATTGATGTAATTCTGGTCCGTACCTCAATCATATTTTTCAATATTTTTTTTAAAAATTGGCGGCCGCTTAAAAAAATTTCGATTTTCCATTTTTTTTTTGTACTTTGGTGTAAAAAAAATATTAAAAAAAATGTTGTCTTCTTGATTGAGGTGCGGGCCAGAATTACATCAATTATGCGTCGTTTGCAATCATGGCTGCCAGGTCAAAAAACGTGGTTTCGAGAAAAACGCGGTTAAAGTTTTGAGCAACGTTGAAAATACTCACGTTAGCAAGAACATTGCTCCACTAAAACGGATATATGTGCTAAACTATTTCAAATATTTGAAAATGGTTTAAAAGGGATGAAAGGGGAATGTCCAAGCTTTAATAATAAGACAAACAAAAAAATTGAAAAAAAAAATTTTCAAAGGTAGAAGACCCCCTTAAGCCAAGATTTTACAACTCTTGCAGTGTCATATGAATAGAAACACTTTTGTATAGTTTTGAAATCAGTATGCTTTTAAACGGCTGTCTTATTAATATAAAGGCCTTAAGCCTATTCTCAGATCAATTATATCTTGCTTAATATATAGCTTTTATTTTTAGCGGTTTTGGATTAAATTTTGCTGTCCGTTTTTAACAGTCAATTTAGCCATTTTCACACATCAATAGTTGACAACACTGCATGTAATTAAATACCTTTCATACTCCATTAAATGGACATTATTTGTTATTAAAAATAAGTTCTTTAAAAACGAATAAAATGCCGCTGGTAATAGATGCGCATTAAAATAGTCAATAGACTGAACAAATAAACTGTGTAAGTCCAGTTCACACATTTTCAAAATTTCGGATTAAAGAATCAATTTGCCGATCCAATCTTAATTGACAGCTTTAAACCACCTTACTCTAAAAAATACTTAAATCCATATACCAAATATGTAAATCGATCCCGCCGAGTTTGTATAGATATGAAATTTCCGAATGACTTTCTTGTACATATATATACAAGTACTTTTTCCCTGTATTCCCCTTCCTTATGGGACTGACCATTGCTTTGTTAAATTAATCACATTTGTAGGGCAAGCAAACTAATTTAGTGTGACCAGCATTAAGGCTGCCTTCCAGAACAAATAACAATTTATGACACAAAATGCCAATTATTATGTGTCAAATGGATTGTTAGTTCTAGTGTGACAACAAAGCCCTAAAAATCAATTAAAAAAAAATAAAAAAGCTAAAAAAAAGGTTAAAAAAAGTTTTTATCGAAATTCAAGTTGAAACCATTAATTGCTCATAACTTAAAGACCGCCGTGAGCTCTGCAACTGGATTCATTTGAAAGTGGGTATTTGTGCTGAAAAAATAAAAAAACAAAATAAAAAAAGATATTTTTTGTGCTAATTAAAGGAATTTTATTTTGGAGATTATGCTTACATTTTTGTTCGACGATGTCCAAAAAAATGTGCAGCAAGTTTTTCACTTCCCACTTAGTTTCAGCCAACCAGCGGGCTTAAAATCCACACAAATTATCGATCTGGCAACGCTACATTTATTTTGTGTCACTTCTGGAAATTAAGAAAATAAATGAGACTCAAAAAATGTTTCGTCTTAGTCTTTTTTTATTCGGCCTAAAAATGTTTTTTCGTACTTTCTAGAGGGCAGCCTTCAACAGAAAAGCGTTGCCATACAACTAAATTTTTTTCTTGAATATAGGGATTTTTTGGAAGAATCGGGAAGTTGACTTTTGTATTTGATTTTCAAGCCTTCGCATTTAATATCTCAATTTTTTTTGTTATATAATTTTTTTATGGTCTTTTCTTCGTTTTGATAGAAGAAACCAAGTTCAGGTTCATAAGTCGAATTGAATCGATCTTGACTTTTCCTTCAATTTATCCAACTGCTTCTTAAATTTCTGTCTGAAAATTTCTGATAAAAAATAAGCCATAAAACTAATCTCTTTTGTTAATTGTACCTTCATTGGCCCCGTAATTTGGCTGCCACTCTTAAAAAAACAAAAAAAATACAACCACAACTAATTTGGCACAATGTTATCTCTCGTTTTTTTTTTGTTAATATTTTTAGTTTATGGTCCAGCTGCGACAATTTGCCAAATGCGCAGATTACTAACGTTTTTTTTTTCTTATTTCCTGCTTTTGGCAAATCTGGCCATAAACCTGGCTCATACACATACAAAAGAATGGGGGGCCAGCTGCAGTTTTGTGCAACACTTGCAACTTTGTGCGGTGATCGTCAAGTGGCTCGCAGAACAACTTACAACAAGTTTGGCCAAAAACTTTAAACAATTTCACGCCCTCAGATGGCGACCATAAAAGTGAGACCGTAGAGAGATATAGAAAGCAGAGCTAAAAAACTTTAAGCGAACATTAACTGCAGCAGTTGTCGCTGAAATCCAAGCACGACGAGTCCTGAGTCCTTCATCCTTCATCATCAAACACTGCGCAGTGCATAAAAGGCAATAAAATGCAATTATCTGGCGTTTTTTTTTTTGGCAACGTTTGCCGGGCTCATAAATTGTGCGAGTGGCTGCCAAAAATTGCAAATGTTCCAACTAATTCGCCCGTGAATGCAGTTTAAAGTTAATTGTTCGAAATTTCAAGCGGAAACCGGTTAAAGCTGCCGTTGGGCCAACACTCCCCACTCCCCGCTCCCCAGTCGATGTTTGCAAATGAGCACGCCGCCATTTTCCATTGCACGTTGCACACTTTATTAGTTTTCATACGCGTTGCGCCCGCTGCGCTCGCTCCCGCTGCCGTTGCCCGTCGGCAAAGGTACAAAACTTTTGCACCCCCCCCCCCCCCACCCACCAACGACCGTGTCAACCATGCGCAAGTCAAATGCAAAACATGTAACTTTGGGCCCATGAAACTTTTGCAACAAAAGATGCAAATTCCAAACCAGCCAAACGTGAGTTTGTCTGCCCGTAAGCGGGGGAGCGGAACAGGGGAAATGCCCCAGTATGCATCGGTGTGTGTGTGTGTGTGTCTTTGTGTGTGTACGCGAGCTGTTTAACGGTTTAATTTTGCATGCAAATAATTAGTGCATAATTTTGAAATACTCTTGCTGTGGGTGTCCCACTTTTCCCAAGCATTTTGAATATCGTAAATTTTTAAGGTTGGAAAAATTTAAATTTTAGTTAAAATTCAAGTCGTTAAAGGCTGATTTGGACTTATATGGGGTAATATTTTGCCTAACACTAAATCCTTTTATCCCTAATTTGTAGACTTTACATTATTTTGATTGACTCTGAATATCGTAAATGAAAATTTTTCTTAATGGCTAACTTTGTCGGATATTGATGCTGATGAAGAATGTATGTACTTGATAGCGTCGAAGATGCTTCCTTCTGGCTGTTACATTCAAGCAGAAATCCAATAACTCTTTGTATAAAAATCCATCATTACTTTCTTGCTAACCCAATAATGAGCTTAATTTTAACGGAGGTGGAAACATTGGCCGTGTTCAGCAGAAAAATGGAGCACTGAGCATATCAGATAAAAATTATACAACAACAAGTTTTTGCTGAACGAAGTGCCATATTTTTGGCTTACGCCCTTAGAAGAAAATCAAGACACGGAATGCCGTAATATTTTAATAGCGTGCAGACATGCCTAGCGCTCTGTAACACCTAAGAAATTATAATTAAGTGATCAAAGTAAGGTTTAATTATTTTATATAATTTATTATTATTATTAACAACCGTTTAATAAGCTCATATTTGCAATAAATGCTTGAAAACCTCCTATCGACATACAATAACAGCTGATGTGATGAGTATTACTTTAAGGAAGCCATGCCAATTTTTTTAATATATGCCCCTCTGTGAGAATACGTCAAATTGGCTATCATGATACTTAAAATCCAGGTGGTTCATTCAGAAGAACTTTTTTTGCATATCGTAAACCCAACCGAAAATTACTTTTTCAGTATTCTGAACCCCTCAAAATATGTATATGATATTTTATTTTGCCTAGCTTTGCCCACAATTATTAGAACCCACCCTCAAAAAAAAAACATGTGAGTGACGAAATATCTGAAGAAACAATTTGTAATCTTAAAAATTCTCGATAGTAAATAAGAAATAATGAAATAATTAGGCATCAAGATAGCAATCAAAAATTTTCCACTTTTAACCTTTTTCTTTGATTTCACATAAAGCTATACAGGGCCTTAAATTGATAGATTCCCTTACGAATATTTGTCATGAAATAAAATTAACATTCATTACTATGTAATTTAAAAATTGTGAATGAATAATGTTTTAAAGCCTAATAAAAAATAATTATTTATTTTGTGCTTAAAAGTATAGTACTCGACCAGCTAATTCCGCTAAGCACTAGCTAGGCAGCTTCTTAGGGTCAGGGTGAGATAAATTTCAGAGCGAACTACAACGGCAAAATACCACCGTTCAGCAAGAAAAAACCTCCAAATTGATAGTTAAATTAAGTTTATTAATATTTTGTGCAGATGTTTAATCGGACTTTGCACCGGTCCAGAAGTACATATTTCGCGCTTCGCTTTTCACTTGAGGCGTGAAAAATCTGAAGTCTTGGTTTCCTTTTGTAGAAACGCCGGATTTCTCAGGGGTGGTTTGTAACCGTTTCGGATTGGGTGACGTCACTCGACAGCCTTCGGGTCTCTCTCTCGCTCTCTCTCCCTACTTACTCAATTACTCCAGATGTGCACTGTAAGCTGTAGGCAAGTCTCATGAGACGTTTCCCTTCGAAATCAGGCATTCACCCGTGTCTTTCTCAGCTTTATCATGAAATGTCACACCATTATTCAATTAGTTAAATATTTTTTAAAATTACATTATTAAATTAACGCTATTTTGTTCTTCGACAATTATTATTACTGACGTTCGCCCTGGTGCCTTCCCTCTTTTTGCTTTACGCCGTTGTTGTGTTTTGGCAGAGGAAACGTTTTGTTGTTTAAAGTCCTCTATTAAATCGTCGTTTTTATGCAAATAAATTTAAAAATACAAATTTTATATATTTACATATTCGTGTAAATGTATATGTATGCAAAAGGTTATCAATTCTTTAAATTTAATTAAATGTGATACTCACACCATCATTCTACGCATTAAAATATTTTTTACTTTTATATATATTCACAGAAGACACGACTTTTCGCAGCAGAGCAAAATTCATGCAGCCTTTGAATGAAAGAGTTGCAGTTCTCCCATCCTTGTTTTGCTGACTTCGCTTTCTACTTCGTGCCTCAGCTAACCTACTGAAACCCTCTCTCTCAAACCGTTCAAATATGCTGATTTTATACATACCAATACGTGAAAATTCACGATTTGCTTTTTCACCCCAGAATCAGGCTTGGTATGCCAAAAAAATAATGTACAGACTATCTACGTAAATTTATGCCAAAAATGCACTGATTTTTTTCACCACATGCTACCAAA